>MQUG01003711.1:0-52763 GCA_007213375.1 Steinernema feltiae | reverse complement strand
CAGCCACAGAGATCACTTGCGTAGGCGCGCCGCTGCACACTTCTCCGCTCGGGCACTTTGCGAGACTGTTCAGCTGATTCACATTCATCCGAAGGACTGAAACGGCGATTTTAGAGATGAAAAATACATGAGAAAAACTTACTGTTGATGGATTCGTCGGGAATCGTTTGTTCCGCTGGAGAATGGGGCTTCTTTCCTGCGCCATCGCTGGTCGAATGCGGCGCTGATTGTGTGGAAGACTCCGTGGACGTCCGAGATGAAGTTGAATCTTCGGAAATATCCGTCGGCGGTGTCTCGCTTCCCGTTGCAGACGACCAAGACTTCATCGTAGACGCTTCAGTGGTCTTTGTGCTCGTCGTGGCAATTTCATCCTCTTCCAATGAGCCAGTCGCTGCATTTATGACGTTTGTCAAGTTGCGCGAGACGTCTTCTCCCGAAGTCTCAACGACTGCGAATAATTCGAGGTCAACCGTAGAGTTCTCGGTCGCCGAGTTCAGCGTCACATTTTGCGACTGAAATCACGTAACGACACCACACGCAAAGCAAAAGGAGACTCACCAGCGCCACAGCAAGAAGCGCAAACAAGAAAGCGCCGCCACACCGCATCGCAGTCAACTTCGAATGAGTTCTGCAAAGCACGAGAACACAGTCTGTGTCTGACAAACTACGAAAAGAAGACGATTTGTAACAAACGATTTATTAAGTCGTAAACAATGCTTTACATTTACATATCTAGAAATATATCAACAAGTATATCACAGTGGGATTAAAAGTGGAGGAAACTACTATACAAAGTTAATAATTTGAAGTACCCTACAAGAAGATAGTTCAATAAGTTAAGAAAAAAGATAGGCCTACCTGACAATGTCTGGACAAGAACGAACGAATTCGAGGCTCCAGAAATCGTAACTTGGGTTACGGGTCAGTTCGCTGAAAGTGCGAACAACGCCCCATGGGTGAGGAGGATTTGCGATAAGCCGCTCAATCATTATTCTAAAGCAAATAGTCATTTGAAGATTGTTTATGAGAGAACGAACCTTGTGAGAACTTCACATACATGTCCGTTTGTCGTCCGCTGGAAAATGTGGAGCAGAGTCTGGCAGAAGAGTTCGGTGTGGTTGTTCGGGTAGCGCAACTGGTTGACCATCGAATGGAAGAGAACAAACCGACCTTCGTTGCACATCACTCTCGTCAGGTGGAAGAAGATCTCCATGAATGGCATGGCACAGATGTTCGCAAGGTTCATTTTCAAATTCCGCGCCTTCAGATTCTCTGTGGTGTGTTTGCCGATGAACATGACCAACGTATTGACGAGGATGCTGTTGTACCGCATGTCGCCTTTCGCGTCAACCGAGAGAAAAGCGGGCAACCTGTCCAGCAGACTTGCGGGTTCTTTGGTGTTAAGAAACTTCAGAAGATCGGCTTCAAATGGTAACCGCACTACGGAAATAGCGTTATTCAATCTCTGATCTTTGGCAATGAGACTGTTGAATTCACTCCGTGGCGCCATCTTGATCGGGTCGGGAATGTGGAGACCCCACGGTGTGGCGCTCAGCACCATGTTACGGAGCTGCACGCAACTGAGAGGCATAAACATGCAAAGAGAATCGTAAAAGTCCACGAGCACATCGGGATGGTGATGAAGAAAGCAGATCAGTCTTTGGAAACCCTAGAAGGTGTCGATGAGCTCCAATGACTAGAGGTGACGAAGCTTACCATCAAAAGAGTGCTGAACGCGGCAGATTCTCGAGCACAGCGATTCTCGGTGAGTTTCGTCAGGAACTTGATGAACGAGACCAGAAGATGCGCGAACATAACTCGAGAAACATCTTCATTGGCGTGGTTGGTAACGAAGCTGAGAACAATCTTTGGATTGCCGATGAGGTCGAGCCAGCAAAATGCGAAACACGGAATGCTTACGGGTTGAATGCTCATTAAAAAGCCGCTGAACCGGCAATCAATAGATTTTCGCAAGAACAGATATTAAAAACACTTACGTAAACTCTCGTTGATACCCGCATAGAAGAGTTGAATCCTTTCTGGACACGGTAACGTTCAGGAGCCCCCACATCAAGTAGAGCACCAATCGCCCGTAAGGAAATGTATAGAACTTCTGGTATCCGCGATACTCGTAGTCCGCAAACATCATCTTCCTGATGGCAGTAAAGATAACACCAATGAACTTGGTGCTGCTCTCGATACTCTCTTTCACTAGTTCTTCGGCTGTTAAGCTGCAAAGACATTCTTTCATTTATCCGAGTTTAAGCTGATTTACCAGATGATTGTAGCCAGCGAATCCGCATAAAAGAGGTAAATGTGTCGGTTGACAGAGTCGACCTCGGGATCGTAATGATAACTATGTCGGATGAAGCACTGTATGCATGAAATCAAAAAAGGTTCCGCAGAATCAGCGAGAAGCATACCCTGCTCTCTGTACTGAAGAGCAAGAGACGCTTAGGAGAGACCAGGAACTGATTCACTTACCATCGTTATGAGTTCGAAGATATTCTGGAAGCATTCAATTTGCACACTGCAGTTGTATCGCTGAGCTAATTGGAAGAACAACGATTCGGCTACATGAGAGTAGTCAAATGTTTCGTCGCCTGTTTGTCCATAATCAAAATCGAAGATCGAAGCACTGCTGGAGAATCCGTCGTTAGGGACAAAGTCTTTGTAGTCAAAGTCAAAGGTTTCGAGAGGTCGAGTATTCAGGTGAGAGTCCTTGAGCTCTACCACCTGCTTTGTGAGCATCCTCTGGACTTCATCTTTTGATGGAACGTCAACGGGTTCACCATTCAAGGCCATGATCAGCTCTTCGTCGACTCCTGTTGGATTATCCAAGATGTCCGCGTCGTTCTCTGCAAAGTGAGACTGGATGGCCCTCTCGGACACAACGATCTGCACCATCAATTCTCTGGCCAATTGCATCTTCGACTGAATCGGATCACGTCCAAACTTCTTGGGAAAGTCGCCATCATTAGAGTCAGCAACGATAACATTTCCAATGACGTTCGCGGGTTCGACCTCATTGACCTTCATCCCAAATGCCCGAAGCAAGCACTCAATTTCAAACTTGATGCTAAGTTTGGTTGCCGGCTGTCTGTGAATTTCCGCCAGAACTCTGATGATCGAATAAGGCCAAGCCGTGTGTGGTCCGCACACCTAGAATAAGTTGGATTACAGCCATTTTGAAAACACCAATAATTACGATGCTCATCCGACATGATCGCATTACTCGAGTGACGAAAGGAACCACAACGTTCAAAGAATTTTCGCCCTGTTTGAACGCCTCCAGAAGCAGGTTGCACAGATCCAGATCCTTCGCAAGAATTGGTCGATTTCGAGCAATCGTCAAGAAACCGAGCCATGATCCCAGGTTCTTTATAACTTGACGATCGGAGAACCCAGAGACCACACAGTTCTCAGGAGCAGTCAACACTGCCAGCAGTCGCTAAAATTTTATTCCCCGTAAAGAAGTTTCGACAGAATTATTACTTTTATCTGGCGATAGGTTTCCTCACGCATGTAGTCCTCGAAATTTCGGTCGACGCGAGAAATGCCGCATTGGAACTGGTAGTACAAGCTTAGATTGTTGTTGTGCGAGCAGACACGCCGCATGAGCAAGTTACGAGCCAGCCATTTGGAGAACTGCTGGGGTTGCACTTTCATGAGGTTCGCGATATGCGTCACCGACTTGTCCATCGTTTCTGCGTTCACATTGTTCATGATAAACTTGACCGTATCCTGCGTATCCTGGACTTGGCTTGTAATCGCCTTCAGGTTCAGAGACCGATGTATTCTTCTTGATCGTCTTGAAACAGTCATTTTTTAACAGCCCGTAAAAATGTTACACCAACCGGAATAAAAGCAAGAGCATTCTTTCGCTTAATTATCGGTTCCACGGGAATACACGCTGAAGAACTCCCTGTAGAGCTAAAAGACACGGTGGAATCTGTGAACGACCCTTCGTCGGAAGTCCGAGCAATTTCCATAGCCGAAGACCGCAGCTCGCCAGTAATCCGCTCGATGAAGCCTTCGGGCAAAGGACGAGCCAAGTATTCTACAACGGTTTGAAGATAAATGTCGTTAATGTCTCGCGGTTGCGGAGAGCCTACGAGTCTCATCCTGGAAGATAAAAGCAATAGTTGCTAGAATGTCAAAACATAAACGAGGCTAAAAGGCAAGCACACATCACGTGAACGCAAACACAAATGTATTCAACGTGCAAGCAAAGCGACAAATCAAAAAAACTATAGGAGTAGCGTAGGAAATTATCTCTGATCAATTAAATGGAGAAACGCAATTGCAAAACTATAGTTCAAAGAACTAAAAGCAAAAAAAAAGGAGTAGCGAAAGCAACGAAAGAAATATATATTAGCTCTGATGAACATAGCCATAAAATAGCGCTAATCTGGACGACAGTGCACGAAAACGGAAAGAATCGAATTCAAAGAGAGCGATCGCAAAAAACTACTGTAGTATGAGTTAGCAGGCTGAGAAATTAGTAGAACAAGAAAAAACAAATCATGGTGGCGAAAGTGATGCAGAAAACGTTACACGCAAAAACCGACGAAAATTGGAGGCACAGCCAACGGAGGCGAGGTGCCCTCACCGATGACCAACAATTGATTGATTTTCAAAATCCAAAACGATGAAAAACAAGTTTGAAAAATAAAGGGCGAATATAGGGGCGCTGCAAGAAACGTCGCCAGCGGCATATAATTTAGCTAACTAACGATCAGAGCAACGCAGTTCGAAAGATGTACATGGAAGACGGACATGTGGACAAGTATAAAGCTATATGACCACAAACAAACAAAGAACATCGCCAGAAAAACCGCTTCAATTATTTACAGCTAAAGTCCACACACGCGAGCCAATTTAAAAAAGTCTAAAAGCGAAACTGTTGGTTGACGTTAAAGGTTGAGCCCATTATTTGGGAAGCTGAAAAGTGAGAAGTACAGAGCATATGAACGACAAACAAACGCCAAAATTATTGAACGTTTGCAGGAGTAAATGAGCAGCAAACTGGCGATGGTTAAATGGGATGACAAATCATCGGATGGATAAACACGTTTAACAAAGACGCATAATATAAATGACACCAAAAAGGACTAGAGGATAGTGAGATACGAGGGTAACCGCTAACGAAGTGCGGAGGGAATGGTTGCGAGCTCCGAGAATGAGGTTGGTGACTGCTCAAAATAGCTGCACTGAACTCAGAAAATGTAACGCATGTACAACAAACAACAAAGCAAAAAATGTATTCTTCGTTTCGGCATTTCGAAACGCTGCGGACAATTGTTGCAAAAGTGAAAAATAAAACGCTGCAAGCGGCACGTGGTCACAATTAGAACAACGGCTGAACATTGAAGAAACAATCCTTCCAACTGCAGCAGCGTTTGCCTCTCCCGCGCGCTTCCAACCAGACCTTCCACGTTTACAAAAATTAATAAAATCAGTTTGAACTTTCCTATTATTTAAATCGGTCTCACAACGAATCACACCGTGTATGCAAAATAAATCAAATCAGTTTGAACTTTCCGATTATTTAAATCGGTCTCACAACGAATCACACCGTAGTTGCATTTATGCGAAAGTTGGCCTTTCCACCAAGCGGGCAACGATTATCGGTTCTCTTCGAATTTTTCGTTTGCATCACGAAAAATGAGGTTAGTTTATTTTGTCTTTATTTGTTGCTTGTCGCCGCCGGTTTTGTCGTTTGAAACGTTGCAAGATGGGAAGCTTGATTGCGTCTCAATTTGTCTTCTCCTTTAATGAAAATCTTTGCAACGTTTCATAGCGACGTTCGCAATTTTGGCCAAAATTCATTGAAAAATGGTTGACAGCCAGTTTTGTCGCTTGATTGTTGAAAAGCTTCTGAAGAGGTGTCAACCTGCGATCTCTCATTTCATTGTTTGTGTCATCTCTGACTCTTAAATTTTAGCAATCTCCGAGTACAAAAGCGCCTCGCGGCGGCCGTCCTCAAGTGCGGTGCACGAAAAGTGTGGCTCGACCCCAACGAGACGGAACTAATCTCGAATGCCAACTCTCGTCAGAACATCCGCCGTCTTGTCAGTGATGGACTCATCTTGGCGAAGCCGACGAAGGTCCATTCGCGTTTCCGCGCTCGACAGATGATGGAGGCGCGCCGCAAGGTAAGCGTTTGTATTCATTTGCACATAAGCTGATTGATTCTTGTTTGTAGGGCCGTCATATGGGCACTGGTAAGCGCCACGGTACGCGCAACGCTCGTATGCCCGAGAAGGTGCTCTGGATCCGCCGCATGCGTGTTCTCCGCCACTTGCTGAAGAAGTACCGCGAGGCCAAGAAGATCGACAAGCATCTTTACCACGAGTTGTACCTCCGCGCCAAGGGTAACGCCTTCAAGAACAAGCGTAACCTGCTCGAATTCATCTTCAAGAAGAAGGCTGAGAACCTCCGATCTAAGCAGCTCTCCGAGCAGGCTGATGCCCGTCGCCAGAAGAACAAGGAAGCCCGTAAGCGCAGAGAAGAGCGTATTGCCGCCAAACGTTCAGTTGTTCCTTCTGCATAATTTCTTGTTCTGTGTTCGTTTTATAAAGTAACCCCTGTTGTCCCCCTTGTTCTATTGTGTGAGTCTAGACAACCATGATGGTGTGTCGTGGAGTCCGGCCAGACCAAATTCTGGTCACTTGTTGTTGAATAGTGCGCATCGAGCAGTCGGGCGAAGCATTGCTCAGGAAAGCAAGACGATGAGCTTCTTCGACAAGTTAAAGCAAGCGCTGATGGATAGCGGTGGCAAAGGGTCGAAGGAAGTTGTCGACGCGCACGCGCCGCCTCCGACTACACCGACAGTGGTCGTAGCGAAAACTCCAGAGAGTCAGGATTCGCAGAAGCTGAAGAAGGAAAAGCAGCAGCGGAGCAAGAAGATGAAGAAGTTTGTCCACATGGTCAACAAGGACAACGTGAGTTGCTCATCTCTCTCCAGGTTTCAGTCGTGTTTTTAGCAAAAGGCGAGCGACAAGTCGGCGAGTTCGAAGCGGCGTGCGACCGGATCGGAAGACAAGAAAACTCCGAACAAGTTTGTCGAGTCGATCAAGTCGATCAAAGCGTTCAGGAAGAAGAAGAAAAGCAAAGTCGATACGAACGACCCGTCGGGGAAGCAGAAGTTGAGCCACAAGGCCAGAGAGAGCAAGCCTCGTCATCGTGCGGATCCCAGCGATCCGAATCTCACGCAGAAGGTCTCTCGGGTCAAGAAGAAGAAGAGCGCCGACAGCAAGGAGAGCCAATTGATGTTGAAGAAGGGCGTCAGTGTAGGTTACGCGTTGACGATCAAATTAATTTACAGTTCGTTTGCAGCACTCGGAGAAATTGTCGAAGATGCAGTTGAAAAAAAGAGCGCAAATGAAGCGGAGATGGTCGGCGAGAAGGTGAGAGAAACACCGCCGAAGCAGTCGAAAAGCAGCCGTAGTCGCACCAAGTCCATCTACGTGGCGCCGGAAATGCGGGTGGTTAATAAGGACGATTATTTTACGAGTGACCTGTATAAGGACATGCTTTTCGCGCTGGTAAGTAGCATCTAAGCGCTGCATTAGGTGCCGTTAAAATTTTAAGCACATAAAGGTTAGGAGCGAGTCTTTTGAGCCGCTAGCTGCACGCGATGCAAACAAACAACTAGTATGTAACCTTTATATAACCTTTACACCTGCCTTGAACTGGAATAAATAGGCGCAGGCCCCTCAAACCGTTATCCTAAAATGAAATCAACTGAAATATTCCATTTCAGAAGCAAAAAGAACCCGACTCCGAAGAACAAAGCACCAAATTCGAAATCCTCACCGTTGCTGCGCGTCCGGCGATCTCCAACAACCGCAAGAAACGGCAGACGTCTCCCGCTCCAGGCATCACCACTACGTCAGTCGAGCCGCTGGAGCCGCTGCCGATGATGAAGGGAAAAGCATCCGCCGAAGTCGTTGACGATGATCTGATTAGCATCCCCACGGCGTCTCTCCCGGTCACTGTTATGCCTTCAACGACTACGACGACGAATTCCGACACTTCAAAGAAGCGCAGCGATCGGTCATTCAAAGGTGTCGAGGTTTCCAAGAAGACTAGTGTCAGCAAGATCATCACAGTAAAGGAGCAGAGGAAGAGTGAACCCTCGGTGAAGGTCGTAATGCCGAAGAAGGAGAAGAGTTCGATGCTTTTGGTGAAGAAGACGATTTCCGCTCCCGTGGTGGCAACAAGGGAAGATCAAGGCAATTCCGAAGAAGATCACCGTTGCCACGTCCGCTGTATTGAACGCAGATGCGCAGAGCTGCACTTCTCCAGATGCCACTTCTGGCAACACGGCGCACTCGAATACGAACACGAGTCGATCGAATGCAGAAAATGACGTCGACAAGTCGGAAAAGTCGGAACACGAAGGCGACATGCAGTCGGACAAGGATGAGAAGTCGAAAAGGGAGTTGGAAGAGCGGAAAGCGAACAGCGGATCCGAGGAGATCGTCGACGGAACTCAAGGTAAGAGTGGATTTAACTTATAGTGACGATGATCGATATGTGGTTTCAGATGACGGGGAATTGAAGAAGTCGCCTTCGCTAATGAAAACTGGAAATAAATGAATTTGTTCTTCTTATGCTGTCATTTCTTTAACTTTGCATATGGTGGTTTGATGACAAAATGCTAATGCAATTTATTTAATTGGTTACGCCAACATTTGTGCACGCTGCTCATCTGCGTTTCATCTGAAAGCCATAAACGCCGGCAGTTTTTAAGAAACTTGAAAGAGAACAAGTCGCTCGCCCTCTAATTGCAAGGTGCCACCGCGAATACGGGTAAATGGTTTTGAGAAACATTTTGAGTAAACATTTTGAGAATATTTCTAAGAAATTCGCCAATTTGACGATTTAGTTCGACTGTATGAATGCAATACTGCCCTTATCTTACCAGCGAAACACTAAAATCAAACAAACTTGATAAATTTACAATTTGACAAGGTGCGCACATACATCGCTGGCTTTCACTCAACGGAAGAATACTCCTATTAGCCACAGAATACGATGAAAATCCAAAACTGAAGTCGCGCCGAGAGCCGCGATTGTACAGCACGACCAGCTTGCTGTGAGACGAAGATGCGATGCGGTCGGAATACCAACGCATCGCTTCAACCTCGGAAATCAACTATTAAGGCTTGCAGATCCCTGTCGATAACATCACCAACTTACAGCAATGTACGCACAATCACCCATCATGGGATACGGACTCCCCGCCACCGGCGCACAAGACGCCCTGAAGGAGATTCGCTACGGCCTCCGCTCTCCAAACTTCTCCACGCGCGTGCAGGCCGTAAAGGACGTTGCGGCGCTCCTTCCCGCCGTTCTTGTCGAGGAAAACGCGTTTATCGCTGAGCTCGGAAAGTACGCGGGCGAGGACCTCTGTGGAAACGAGGTGCTCACCAATTCAGTCAATGACGTTGTTGCCTACCTCAACTTGGCCCTCAGCGACGTCTACGTCACTAGAAACGTCGACCGGATGGCGCAGATCGCCTACTTCTACAACCTCGTCGGAGAAGTCGTCCATTACGGCGAGCTTCAAACTGAAGTCAACACCAGACTGTTGAAGGAGGTCGCGGAGCTAAAGGGGATCGTGGAGAAGCAGGACGAGGATCGCAAGACTATTGTGGCGCTGGAAGAGGAGCTCGGGGTGCGAGTGGAGTGCGCCCTCATCAATCTGGGCGCTGAGTTGAAGATGAAGGACGCGGAAATCGCCAAACTGAAGAAGAAACTCCTAGAATACGAGATCGAGGCCATGGAGCGCGACGCGATGCGTCAACGCCTCGAAAAAGCTGACCTCGACGTAGCGGAAGCGAACAGAAAAGCGGCCAATCTTCACCAGCAGGTCGAAAGCTTGCAGTGCTCGTTGGTCGCCGAGTACCGCAACCGCGAGGATGTTCAAACTGAATTGGCACAGGCTGAAAACAAGTACACGGAACTGGCGGAAGAGATTCACCTGCAAAAGAATAGGCATGAAGAGCGCATTTCTAGTCTACAAGGCACCATCGACCGGCAATACGCGTACATCCAGGAATGGAGGAGAAAGTCGACGTTGCAGAAGACGACCAAAACACGCTGGCCGGCAAAGAGGCGGAACTCCAAGCTGAGCGTTCTCAGCGCGCTGTAGTGGAGTCAGACCTGTCAGATCTGCAGCAGGAGCTCCTCGGGGCGAGA
Organism: Steinernema feltiae; assembly: GCA_007213375.1. NCBI lineage: Eukaryota > Metazoa > Nematoda > Chromadorea > Rhabditida > Steinernematidae > Steinernema > Steinernema feltiae. The sequence continues at coordinate 42,551 of MQUG01003711.1, read as the reverse complement.
AAGGAAACCGAGAAGTACATGATGGATGTTTCCGATCTGAAGAAAGTAGTCGAGAAGCAGGACGCTCGGCTTCATTCATTCAGCCTGCAAGAGGAGGCCGTGACCAACCTTCGATCTGATGTGGCTAGCAAGGACGAGTTGCTCCTCGCCGTGACCACCGAAGTCAAATCGCTGAAGACAAAACTTGAAGACGTTTCTAAGGATCGCATTCGCGCTCCGCGGAGCCTGTTGGAAGCCCTCGAGCTAATCAAACCATTCACTCGCCAGTAATCTGGGTGATTCTCTTTTGTTGGGTTAATTAATAATAAACTGTGCTTTCTTTCTTTTTATCTCATATGAGGGGTGGAAGACCTTGATCAGTGCAGTGCGTCCATCTTACAAACTCCAAATTGTTTACTCAGAAATCATGATCGCAAGGCAACAGTGCGCGCCTCAGATGCAACGCGCATGAATTAGTACCCGCGAATCCATCGACCAACAACGTTCAACGTCAATCCATCGTGGTCGTTGTGAAAAATTCTGTGAACAGTTTTGCTCACTTGCTGTTTTGCTTTTGAAACTTCGGCTTTGTGTATTTTGGGAGAACTCGCTTATAAGGAACGCGATGCCTCGGAGCCGAAAGTTTTGATTCAGAACACAAATGAAAGTGCATATGGGAAATACTACTAATTTCAAATCAGATAATCTCGAAACGAACGTTATCGTAGTTTGTTTAGTTGTCAACTTATGTCTGTCGCTATTTAGGCCCGGCGGCTTGGCTTGCTGGATATTTGTGTGCATCCGTCTCGTGCGAATTTTGGAATGGGAGAGAGAATTGGCTGTTGTCTTTTGCTGTTGTGATGAATTCATTTTGCGCCCAAAATAATGCGATGCGCTTGTAAGAGTTGCATCATTGTGGTATGATTTTGCACGTTTCTCGTTCTGTCTGTGTCTGTTTTCTTTGTATTCTGCGCAATGATGCAACTCCAATTCATTTGCACTTTTGTTTCAGCCGCTCTCGGTACTTTTCTCCGTGGCAGTTCGAGACGTGACTTCAAATTCGTACATCCATCAGAAATCTGTTTCCGTTGACTATGTATAACAACAACAAGTAAGTTGGATTCTGCGTTTACTGGTTGTGAATGAACGCTTGTAGCTCGAGTGGACGCGGTGGTTTTGCTTCATCCACAACCACAGCCGCTTCCGGAAGAGGAGGCTGGGGTAGCCAAACGTCTTTCTCGAGAGGCTCCAACGACAACGGTTATGGTGGAGGAAATGGGTATAGCAGTGGTGGTTATGGAGGAGGCTACGGCGGTGGAAATGGAGGTGGCTATGGAGGTAGCAACGATTTCTACGCCATGTCTGACCGCAGTTCGAAGAAGGACTGGGAAAAGGAGGAACTGAGCGTTGTGAAGAAGGATTTCTACCAGGAGTGTTCCGAAGTCACCAAACGTTCAGAGCAGGAAATCAAGGAGTGGATCGGAACAACCAAGTGACACTTGAAGGAAAAGACATTCCTCGTCCAGTTTTCAACTTCACGGAAGCTGGATTTCCTGATGCCGTTCTTCAGCGCCTGAATGAAAACTATACTGTCCCCACTGTGATTCAGTCAATTTCATGGCCCATCGCTATGAGCGGTCGTGATATCATTTCCATTGCTAAGACTGGCTCGGGCAAGACCCTCGCTGTAAGTAGTATAGTTGTATTTCTTGTTTAAAACTAGCCTTTAGTTCACACTTCCGGGAATCGTTCACACTTTGCAACAGACAAAGCGCAAGTATGGTGACGGTCCTAGTGTTCTTGTTTTGCTTCCTACTCGTGAGTTGGCTCAGCAAGTTCAGGAAGTCGCTATTCCCTACTGTCGTGACAATGGATTGTCCATCACATGTGTGTTCGGTGGTGCGGCGAAGAATCCTCAAGTTAGTGCATTGCGTCAAGGTATTTTTTAGAGTAATTATTAGGTTTTATTGGATGAGTGTTGCTTTTAGGCGTTGATTTGTTGATTGGTACTCCTGGACGTCTGCTTGACTTGTTGGACGGCGGCAGCACCAACCTTAACCGATGCAGCTACGTTGTTCTTGATGAGGCCGATCGAATGCTGGACATGGGTTTTGAGCCCCAGATGCGTCGTATCCTTGGTCAAGTTCGCGTAAGTAAACATCAGTTGGCGGCTTTTGCAAGGATGGACTTTAGCCCGACCGTCAGACTATGATGTTCTCTGCTACTTGGCCTAAGGAAGTGCGTGCTTTGGCTCGCGATTTCCAGAAGGATGCAGCTTTCCTCAACGTTGGCTCAATGGAACTTTCTGCAAATCACAACATCATCCAGAAAGTTATGATTCTGCAAGAACATGAGAAGAACAATCGCCTGCTTGAGCTTCTCGACTACATTCTCTCCCAGGAAGAATGCAAGACCATCGTCTTCTGTGAAACCAAACGCAAGTGTGATGAGCTTACCCGTGGAATGCGTCGTGATGGATGGCCAGTTTTGAGTATTCACGGGGATAAAGCACAGACTGAGCGCGATTGGGTTATGAAAGAGTTTAAGGCTGGTGTTGTTCCCATCCTGTTGGCTACTGATGTTGCGGCTCGTGGATTGGGTGAGTTAATACCAAATGCGAACTGGTCTGAAGTTGCTCTTGCTTTCAGACGTGGATGATATTAAGTTCGTTATTAATTACGACTATCCTAACAATTCCGAGGACTATGTTCATCGCATTGGACGTACTGGTCGCCGTGATAAGTCGGTTAGTTCTTTCATCTCAAAACCAGCCTTAATGTATGATTCAGGGAACCGCTTACACGTTCTTTACTTACAACAATGCATCGAAGGCTGCTGATTTAATCAAGGTTTTGTCGGAAGCTAATCAGGAAGTCTCCACTGAACTTAATCAGATGGCAAGCAGCAGTGCCGGTGCTCGCAGTGGTGGTAATCGACGATATGGAGGCGGCGGCGGAGGCTATGGCGGTGGCAATCGCGGCTATGGTGGTTATGGAGGCTACGGCGGTGGAAGCCGCTATTAATTGCTGTTATTATTGAAGTGGTTGCTTATTGCTCGTTGTTGGATACCTCTGTCTTGTTGTTAATTAATGTCTTAATCGCGAATCATCACAGCCATTTATTAATAAAATGTTGAACTTTGCCTCATGGAAACTGCACATCCATATGATCAGAAACACGATGGGCGGTGAGCAGCTATACGCTCATGATTGCAAGAAGGTGTGCGCGCGCCTATTCTCTACTCTTTATTTCATTCCGTGTTTCAGTATGCCGGCGTCATTACAACCACCCTTGCCAATATCAACCGATGTACGGCTACAGGAGGGCGATCATGGTGGCGGCTTGCAAAAGATCAAGAATCAGCATTAATTTGCCCGTTAATTTTGAAGGTGAGAAACCGTTGAGGAAATTCATAACCGAGAATACGAGATTTGGATTAAAATATTCGGAAAGCGCAACTTGTCAGTTTCTTTGCTCCAAATGGGCATTTTACCGGCCCACGAGGAAATTTTTGATTGCTGACTTTGATTAGTGCGTTTTATTTTGTAAACAATAAATTCTAATAATTGCAGATATCAATTCAAATGGTACGCGGCTCTAAACGAACTTTTCTAAAAGTTATAGTAATTTTCTCAAAGCGAACAGATTAACAACCACAAACCAACATGCTTTATAAGGAAAAATAAGAAAGGAATACATATATATCAGCTAGGGACCATACGCCTGCTACGAGGCACAAAAATAGGCATATAGTAAAGGATAAAAATAACAATCAGTGTAGATCTCCACACAACTCCTCAAAACTCATTGATGGAAGTATACGAGTTGTACGTGACAAACTTCATCAGAGCACCGTTCGTAGGACGGCCGATATCGTTCGTAACCCAACCGTGCAGTAAGGTGGCTATGTAATCCATGGAGGTCCAACTGAGAGTATCACAGTTTACTAAAGTAAACACAGCATACTTACGTTTTGAAATCAGCATTGGGCATCCACTTGCGGTTCATAGGAGTGTCAAGGGTTACTGGGAGAATGGCGAATGAGATCGCTCCATCTGGCATCCCCGAGTCTTTGGCAGCACAGCTCTTCGTGAGCTGCTGCACGGCAGCCTTTGCCATACCGTATCCCATCATTCCCGGAGTACCTTCCAAAGCGGGCGCAGCGCCGGTAAGCTGGAGAAGGCCTTTTTCCTTCAAATGTCCGGCCGCAATGCGAGCGGAAATGGCAGAGCTCCAAACGCTCTGTTTCCACATAAGGTCAGCGTTTTTAATCATGTCCGCGCTGGATGCATTTCCACCGGCCCAGCCTCCTGCCACACAGAAAACAGCATCAAGTTTGTCATTCTTCAGAGTAGACTTTACACTAAATACCACAAACCACGCAATCAATCAATCATTGGCGCAAATGTATGCCTACCTTTCAAGAATTGTCGATTCCTGCTCTACCCAGGTCTGTGATGGATCAACAACGATGTTAGCATCGGCCTGCTCGTTCTCTTTCAAGTCAACGCTCATGACCCACTGCAATGGCATACATTAACATACTGAGCAATTTCACACTTACAAACTTCTCAGCCTTGAAGAAATTCAGAATAGTAGATCCCAAAGCACCCTTACCGCCATAAATGAGTACACGTCCGGTCGACATAATCTGTAAATCTTAATATTACAAATGCAAAACACAACAATCCAACAATTTACTCATGCACCCGGAATTAGAAATACGTCAACGCGTTGCGCGACATAAAATAGACAGAGACGCCTATCGGATATCTTGTGTGAACTGCACACACACCACCCGACGGCGCAATTGACGGCGAAAAAAGCAAAATAATTGGCGTCCGTCAAGAATGGAAGGAGAAACGAGCGAAAAGACCTTCACGGGAGAGGTCCGAGCATATCGATTGCGAAACCCGTTACCACAACGTTCGTATTTAAAGATTACAACATCAAAATACTTGGTCGCCTCTGATGCATCTTCGCATACGGTACTCTGCAGGCAGTACAACATCGCGCTGATGCACATCGACAACAATAGCGTGCGCTCGCAATCACAGCATTAGATCAACTAGATCACAGAAATCATAAAAAATGACACAATGTGCGAGTGACAGCAATGATCGTAAACAAAGTGATTGCAAATCAAATGGTGTACTTCAGAAAGTACCGTACACATCATTAGCAGACTACGCAACAGACAGACACCAATGCGTAAATAATTACGGTTAACTGCCAATGAAGGGAAGAAATTCCCAAATCGCTGCAGAACGCTGATTGTTTTTCAAGCATTGCGAAAAACACTCGCGTTGAAACCCCGACCACATAATTACATACACTTGACACAACACGAATCGTTTGTCGAGGAATTGCGCAAGAAAGAAACTTCTTGATGACTAAATCATTTCCCGACGCAGTCATCATGACAGTTGATATAATTCGCACATTCGTTTAGGGTTTGAACCCTCCATCCCTCCACTGAAGCTCTGTCTAGACGCTTCCCGCCTTCCCTCTGCTCCATAATCACTTCGCTCTGAATAGCCCGGTCGCAGAATGTCGTTCCAAGTCATCTCAACTGTAAGCAACATCTAAACTCCCCAATTTCATAGTTTCTTTTCAGATTTCCAAAAGCGCAACGGCTGATCTGATGGATTCGATCGAGTTGAAGCTGCGGAAATTCCAGTTGCAGTGCGAGAAGGCTGGACTTCAGAACGACAAGCTCTATCACGAGGAGCGCCGTCAAGGTATGCGCGATCTATACGATTCGGGTGTGATTTCATCAATTTCAGGCTCGTTCGATGCCTCAACCAACCGCGCAAACTCTTCGAACAACAAGACGTTCGCGATGCCGACCGAATCGGAGATGTGGGATGCCGCGAATGGCACTGGCAAGGACCGCGGGAAGCCGAGCTTCATCTTCTTCCAGAGCGAGCGACATCGCGCGGTGAACGAGTTCGATCGATCGGGAAGACGTCCGATTCGAAATCTGTCGTGGACTTGTGATTCATTGTGTTGGACTATGTTTTTCGAACTTTTGTGACGTGGCACCAAGTTCATTAATTAAGCTATTAAATAATTTCACATCCACCTGTCTCTACTTACTGAAAACGTCTTGATTTCAGTTTTGTCCTCTACAATTATGGTTTTTCCTCTTTTTGTGATTCTTTCTTCGTTTCTCCTCCACTGCTCCAACGCCGACTTGACCTGCCATTGCGTGAACGACCCCTTCAGCTGTTCTGGAAACACATCAACATGTGTGGGAACTGTCTGTGTTGCTTGTATGCTGCAGTCTGTCTTCAACCCAATTTCGTGAGCTTTTCAGTCCGGCAAACGAATATCACGAGCTCAAAGGCTATCGCGTTTCAAACGTGCACTAACGAAACGAACGTGTGGGATTCGAGGGCGTCGAAGAAGGTTCAGTGCTATGAAGTCCCAGAGTCGGGGTAAGCTACCGCTTGTTCTGCTGTTATCAACCGCGTATAACAGCCAGGAGACAACGCTCTGCTACTGTGCGACGCCCAACTGTAACAGCAAGGAAATAATCGATCTTTTCAAGCGGAGCACTCGAGAAGCACCATTGTCTCTCCTCTTATTGGCGATAGTAATGTGGATTTCAAGTTGATAAGCGAAGTTCCGTGTTCGCGGATTTCGAATCGCCCCAGTGCAGTCATGATTGAAACCTCGACAATTGCAGAAGTGAGCTAAACTTTGTTCTACGTTTGCGCACCCCAAATTTGATATTGCGAATGCGTGATAAATGCGATTCCACTAATTAATGGGCAGTCCACCCTAGAGTATCCATGCTTTAAAAGGCGAGAAATAGACTATGCTGTAGCTCTTCGCGCTGTTCCAATCGCGAATCGATTCATCGTTGTCGGCGAAAATGCAGCTTAACAGAAGCGCAATCACATTAAATTTGCCTAACAAAAGACAACGTCGACGTGGCGCCAACACCTGCGCACGCTTTTGCTCTTATAAAAGAAACCGACAAGAGGGAGAAGCGCATAATCAACAACGATGTTTCTTCTGCTCCTGCTCCCGACCCTCATCGTCGCTCTTCCGACCAACGAAGCCCCGACTGAAGCTGTCAGCCAGTGGCAGAGCTACGTGGCCGCTCACCAGAAGGTCTACGACTCGCCCGATGACGAGGAGAAGAGATTTGCGATTTTCCAAGAAAATGTGAAGCGCATCGCGCAGTTGAACGAGGAACACGGTCCAGGCGCCTATGTGGTTAACGAATTCGCTGATTTGACTGACGAGGAGTTTCAACAGGTAATGAGAGTTTTGCTTGAGACTACTCACTTCCCAAGTCCGTTTTTAGACTTACTTGACGTATAATCTGACGATGCCCGGTGAATACTTGAATGAAGCGTTGAACGAGGAACCAACTGAGGCCGCAAATCTCCCCGCCAGCGTGAATCTCAGCAAGAAATTCCAAATGAACATCAAAAATCAAGGTACTCTCACTGCGGCGGGCTAAACCCCTTAATTTCCCGTATCTTAGGCCACTGTGCAGTGCTACGCGCACAATCGGCGCCGTTGAGGTTTACTACCAGAAGAGCTTCAACCGAGCTGTCGACCTCTCGGAGCAGCAAATCCTCGACTGTTCGCAACAGCGTGGCTGCCGCGGGGGCATCATACCGTATGCTCTGAAATACATGGCCAATGGAGTGGAGCCAACAAGCAGCTACGGTAGCTATCGCGGCGCTCAAGGACAATGCCACCATAATCAAGCCAGAAGCGTCGTTTCGGTCAAATCCGTTCAGCGAATCAAGAACAACGCTGTCATCACCTCCAACGATGAGATTATGGCTCATTTGGCTAATGTTGGCCCTCTTGTTATTGGTAAAACTACAATATGCGCTCTTAGACTTACTTAGAACGACAATTCTAGGATACGACGCGTTCACGGAGAAGAATTATCAATTCATCGGCAACAAAGTTCTGACCACGTGCACGAGAAACGTCAACAATCACGGTGTTCTGCTTGTTGGATACGGTAGCGAAGGCGGTGTCGACTACTGGATTATCAAGAACAGCTGGGGAACTACGTGGGGCGAGGGAGGATACGGTAAAATCATTCGCAATCGTGATTATGACGCGTGTGGCGTCTGGTTGCAGCCTTTCTATCCTACTCTTTGATGGTTGATTCAAGTGTGAAAATCTTGATGCGGCAATAAATAATCAAATCAGCAAATCAGTACGAAGACATGCTATTGCTAGTGCCTGGTCTTGTCTGTCAGCTTGCGGTTGTCGTTAACATGGTAAGATTTGTCAGCTGAACTGCTGCCTGTTCAAAAATAACCTGGCTGGAGCGAGCTTCTTTGGTTGATACCAACTGAAGGGTTCCCGCCATCTCGTCTCTATCTTCCGAATGTCTGATTTGTGATAATCAATTGATATGAGTAAATTATAACCATACAAACACAACAATTCCAAGCAGATATGTTGGCAGAGTGATACTGACAGTTTTAAACAGTGACTCGACGTTGCACATCTCACTGAAGCAGCGGCAGAACGTCTTGTTGTAGCTGAAAAGCAATTTTGTTACAAAAATTCTAATGCCCTAAAACAATAATATGGCTGTCACGCAATGCTGTTGCATCAACAGGAATACAATATTTAAATTGGACCATTAGACGATGTTTAAAACTTACTCCATTTCATAAAGGGGATAACAATACGTTGTTCGATTTGATAGAACGTTTGCGTTACACGATTGCCCATAATCAACAGCGCTGTTGTGGATATTGATCGATTTGTCTTAAAAAAAGATGTTTTATTCTGTTATTTAGCATAGTGGCGTTTTTATTAGAATGCCGCCCTAAACTTTTTGGTTCTAATCAAAACAACACGAAAACTCACATATAAAACAATATTCCCCACTGCACGAACTCTCGGCACAGCTGATGGGAGGATTGTTAATGTTACAGTTACATTTTATGGCGGTGATTGTGATGATTGAGTTGAAAAGTAACAGTACAGCACCATAGGCCAAACAACTCATTCCGGCAAAATCAATGAAAATAGCTTTAAAAACAACGTTTGTTTTGACGTTAGCCACTTTGCTAGCCTCAGGAGTGTCGCCTTTCGTGAGAAAAGCACTTGTATTTGCTGTTCAAAAACCGCCATTTGTAGTATGGATCGCCTAGAGAACGAAAGAAGGTTGCTGTTGTTTACGGAAAGTTGCCCCGTGGAGCCGACAATGACCTCACGTTACTGCTGCAGGAATTGGTACTAGAACTCCGGAACCTCTCGCTTATAACAAATGCAGATGCGCGCTCCCTTTTCAACGGGGAATGATACCTTCTAATCTATCTCGGTCACGCATTCATTCATCACACGTGAAAAAATTGGTTTTTGCTAGCTTTTGCTGTATTTAGACTCTCCAAAGCTCTCCACCCACATTTGTCCAACGTGTTTCCATGGCTACCATCACACGCATTTTGATTTACATGGTTTCATGGCATTTAATCTGAACTATGTAGTACAGGCAAGAAAATCTCGCATCCAAAATAATGACTTTTGACCGCCTTCAGAGGCAACATAGTCTTCAGCATTGTGTGCTATGACCGCCCTAGTCGCCTGAGGAATCATCATCAGCGTCGGTTAGAAACCGCAAAAGTCGTGACGAAAATATGTTCGCTTGCCCACTCAATGCCGGAGCGATCGCGCGTGCACAGCGGTGTGAGAGAGCGCAGGGAGAACAGAGAAATGATGACGTGGGCGGCAAGCGAGCAAGCGCTTGTGCAGTGCAAACAACATCGTTTGATTGTTACCGCTATTAACCTATGTTTGTCGAAGCGGAATTGATCGTGTCCTCTAAAATGCCCATGTGAAGCAATGAAACTGGAAGTCTTGTACTATTTGACATCTTGTGTCGTCCTACCTAACAACTGACGGTTCAATTGATTTGGACAATACAACGGCGGCTGCGTCAACTATTTTACTACATTTACTACACTATTATTATTAAATAAGTTGTTATTCAATCGACACACTTGACGTCGCCTTCGGTCTCTTCTGCAATCCAGTCGCACGCAACGGAAATGTAGGTGAACGTTGCTAAATCGTTGCTAAGTCAACTCTCAAAGACAAAACTCAATCCAAAAAACCTGGAGGATTGATTTCCCACGTCACAGGATCAAAATTGACGTCTCCGTTGACAGCGACTTGTTGGAATTGAAATTCATTATCCAAAATCACGGGTCCACCGGTATCGCCCTAAACAACGCCTTTTTTGACGCATTATAGGCAGCTTACGGTGGTGTAGAACTTGTCTTCATCATAGAAACAGCCTGTCGACGTGATGCTGGTGTTGGACATGGAAAAGAAGCTGAACTCTGTGTGAAAATTGGTACAAATGGGAAGGCTGGCTTACTCGCATAGACTCTCTGATGATACGGTAATCATTGCTTTTGTTAAGCCAGCTGGATGCTGGTTTGCGTCTATAGAAATGGATTACTGTAATATCACCACAAATTCCAGCACTCACGGTCGACGTTCTGACCAAATCCCGCTGTGAAGAGAATGTGACCAGGCGAGCGGTGCAAGCTGGACAGCTGCACCGTATGAGAGTTGATGGGCTCACTTAGCTAGATTAGAGCTATGACAAGGCTCAAAACAACTGCAAAGCCCACCTTGATCAATCCAATATTCTCATCAGTCTCATTTTCAGGCGAGAAAATCTCAAACTTTTCCGAAAACCTAACTGAGAGCACTTCATTCGGCGTGGGATGAGTGTGCGTAGACCCGTGAGTGACTTTCAGTGACTCGTTGCCTGAATCAGGCAAACAGTGAGCGGCAGTCAGAATCCACAATGGATGGACCAGTGATCCAGTGCAGGTTCCTTTGGGGCCGTCAATTTTGACGGTGAAATTGAAGTTATTAGAGTCTGAATCGACCTCTTTTCCGCCGAAAAGGGCGTCGGACGAAGGCGACAAAGCAGCGAGGACAATAAGAAAGCCTATAGAACGCTTCATAATCTGCACAAAAACAACTGATTCGAGTGGATGCTGCTGAGAGCGTCGCAACGACGACAAAAAAAACTAGTTCTGACCACAAAGGAGCTCATGTTGTTGACAATCCGCGCTCTGTAATTGATAGTGCATGATGTAATCCGATCGCGGTTTGTCTGAACCAACCAGGAAGACCGAAGATAATCGCACCAAAGCACATTGAAAGGTTATGTTTACCTTTTATCGATTCATAGAATTTTCCGAGCCAAAAGTGCGCTTCGCAATTATCAGATGAGATTTTGGTAAAAATTATAAAGACTACTCAAAGTACATTTTGATCTGTTATGATCGCTGAGAGCTTAGCGCGGATTAGACAAAGTACAGATGTACCGTAGCTTGTTGATATGTTGAATAGCGAGTTATCTTGATTCAAGCTAAAACCTCTTTTACAAACTTTCAGAACGTGTTTTACTTTTACTTTAAACTGCGAAATTGCGCTCAATCTACATGTACGTAACCATGAGCGTGTTGATTTCTTCTTTATCACCTTGTCTAATAGGATAGCCAACAATTTAATAGTCAACTATGTGCGAGTTCTGACTGGTGAAGTGTAGAATAAACGACAAAGACATCGCCAGCTCTGTTTTATCAACTTTGAACGAGACTAGACAAATCTATCTCAAATTAAACTTCTTTGCTTTGACAATAACAGACGCTGTGTTAAAAAGTTGCTCGTTTGGATGTCCATGTTCCCTAATGGGGATTCTCGTTCTTAGCAAATCTATGGTTACCCATGGATGTTCAGAATGCAGTAATGTTGAGCAAAGACAGCACACTTTGGTGAATTTACGACTAAGCCAGCGTGAAAACCGTCTGAGAGTTTGTTTTTCAATTTCCTCAACCGGGTACCATCAAATTTGAGTCAAACTTGGCTAGAAGAGGTGAAATGAGTTCCTAAAGAAACGGAACATTACGTCGTTCCTTCCCGGCCAATGCACCAGATAGAACGGATTCTACCAGGATGAGAAGCACGCGATGGCGAAGAGGTGAGATGAGGGCGACGCGTCTTTACTGTCGCACTGATGTGAGCCCAACGCGCTGCCGATGGCATTTTCATCTAGACAAAACATAAAAACATTCAACGCGACTGATAGAATGCAGTTTTATATATAATTTTTTAGAAAACAAGATATTGGCTGATTCCCTATTGATATACACATCAACTTGCGAGAAATTAGTGCAAAAATGAAAATATCACGTGGTCTCCTCTGAAATCCATCCCCAAAGCACACAAAAACCAGAGGAGACAGTGATTTACTCGAAAACACCACTCCAAAGAAGATTAAGACTGCTTTCAAGACATGTTTTCCCAAAATTAATTACGCTCTCTTGTCAGCTGATGATAACACAAAGATTATTCTCGCGGCTTTGCTTGCCGTGAAGGGGGTGTGTGTTTACTGAGACTTGAAAGTGGTACAATCACGTTGTACTTGTCACCGATTCCATTTAAAGGCGCTGATTTCACTCCGATCTCAGAGGCAACGCAACAGAGACATCTCTATAATGCTTTCTTCGGATTTCAGATGGGACTCGCCGCTTCAGTCTGCTTTGAAGACGTTCGCCAAACCCGTTCTCTGCTTGGGTGCAACAGCGACAGTCAACCCAAGATTCTCCCGGACATTCTCGCTCACTGCGAGTCAATTGACGACTGGATGGCAGTGAGAAGAGTTTCCCAACGATTCAAACAGGCCGTTGACTCAACAGTTGCGCTTGACCTCTCGATCGAGTGGCAGATGAAAGAAGGAATTTATGGAGTGCGTTCAGAGAACATGGTATACGGTATCTACGCGGATTTGTACGTTGGAGATCTACACGTCGCGGAAAGATACGACGAAATGGAGCAGCTGGTTTGTGCTACAGTAATCCGGCATTCTCTAAAGGCTATTTAGGCGTGGCTCTGGCCTTCTGTCCTCCTCCGATCGATCAGCATTCATTGCTTCTACATCAACACACACGCCTCCAACGGCAACTTCACAATGCATCACAAAATCCTCTCCAACATCGCCAGTTTCCTCGAAATGGTCCCACAACGATCCCTCCAAAATCTCAAAAGGTTTGAGTTCGCTACTCAAGACAGCTTCTCGTCCTACTTCATGTGCCCCGAATACGTGAGAATTGGCATCTTAATCTCAGTTACAGTAATCCCGACACTTTCAGACTATCCCAGAATTTAAACGAATCGTGCGAAAGCTGCCAGAAGACATGGATTCCATTGAATTCCAAACCTTTCCCAGCAACGAGGGTCTGGTCGGCTCGTTGCTTGGTCTCAAACCAAAGAATTTGCTCATTCTGGGCGATGATGCTATGCTTGACGACAGTCTAGACATGATGAAGCACAATTTTGACACGACACTCTATGTCTATCTGCGAGAAGTTGAAAGTTCGGACGCGCTTCTGAAGACATACGATCATCTCGCGCAGGTAAGCTCTGTTTTGAGACACTACGACCACCTACAGCGTTATTTCAAACCGCAACAGCTAATTCCTAAAACAAACATTCAAATAGCGTCCTCTCTTATCAGACTTTTGGCGAGACGTAAACAATCCAAAGCTGGTCTGAATCCCTGCAATCATGTCTGACGTGTCCTTTTAGACGTGGAAAAGAGCTCGAAGAAACACATGAACAGTGTGCACGTCCAGTTCAGTGACACAAAGCAGTCGACAAACGTCTTCGAACAACAAATCAGTGCACAGAATGCGCATCAATGCGCAAACTTCCCGGAATCTGTGTGTAAAGTCGATTGCAAGGTTACCAGCCGCCAAGGACAGTACTGCGAAGCTGCGCTGAGTCTAACGGTGGATAAGGCTGTCGTTCGCAAGAGATCCTCCCTGCGAAAGGTGTCAAAGGAGGTGCGAGAACTCAATCTGCTCGACAAACAGAGCGATCTGATTGATGAAATCATCCTCAGCTATCTGCCGGACTACGCTTCGTGTCTGGTAGGAATTCGCCATTTGAACGGCACATTTTATTACCCTTTTTCAGAAAATTATGCCTCCAAGTTTCGATGAAGACAACGAATACCTTCTTCCTCTCACTCCTCTCTACCTCGACGAAATTGATTTGTGCGCGAAGAACGTGGAAAATGAAGAAAATCAGTGTTTGATTGTGGCGGCTGCAGCCGCTTAATAAACCGTTTTAAATACATAGTTTGATTGAAAAAAGAAGAACTTGCCTTGTAGCGTCCACATTAGTGCCAAACGATTACCAAGTGTTTTGGACTCCAAAATGAGAGGATGATGGTTTCGTGTGAGAACAGCGGATCCAGGCGTTTCATCTCTTAATCAGTGGCTTTGCGCCATGCTCAGTTTAGACTAAAGACCTGTTCTTTGCTTGAAACCATGCCAGCCACAGAGGCTGAGGCAACCGGAACAGGACAACTCGCCGCCGCCAACTCGCCGCCGCCGAATCGCCGCCGCCGACTCGCCGCCAGGACAACTCGCCGCCGGTTAAGTCGCCGCCAGGACAACTCGCCGCCGCCAAATCGCCGCCAGAATTTTACTTGATTAGCGGGCTCCGTAAGGAGATCTTTGGCTCCGTTGTAAGCTAACGTACTGTAACTGCAATAGGCTTAGGCCTAGGAGCTGCCGCAGGGTTTGCCTGGTGATTTTTGCGCGAGCGGAGCGAGCGCAAAACCACCAGGCGGGTTTTTTCTCTCGGTTTTTTTTCTTTCATCACATAATCCGCTTATCACATTGGGACGACGAGATGACTTTAGCGCGAAATTTTTTAAGTAAAATTTGTTTTTGCATTTGACTTCATTTCTGTGACTGGCCTCACTTGCTCAGTGCTCCTTAAGCTAGTTGTAAGCGTTACATGATCACATTTTACGGCTACCGCAGAGTTGACTAGTTAATTTTTAGTTAAGCGGAGCAAGTACAAAATTCACAAGAACACAATTTGTTTTTGCTACGAACGAACTCTTGAGAGTTCTTGAGAGAAGAAAATTTTGGCTGTCATCGCACCTTTACCGCAAAAAAAGTCGTTGCGCTAAAGTCTTGTCAAGCTCAGAGCATTACTTCATCTTTAGAATTGTATTGTAAATCTGGGATATCAAAATTCGGCGGCGACTTGGCGGCGGCGAGTTAGCCGGCGGCGACTTGTCGCGTACCGCTGAGGCAACCGTCAGGGAAGATATAGCCGACATCCATGAAATTGTTTCGTTTCTCATTTCACTCGTTTTTATTCATTCTTGATTGCAATTAATGGTACGTTTAGGCCCACAGCAACCGGTGGGAGGCTGAACGTACCATTGAGGGAGTTTTTCCACGAGGGAGTTGTTTTTGCATCATCGCCTAGCGAAGCGGTCAACTAGAGGAGTCTTTTATTTGACGTAGCACCATAGCAACGAGTATTCTACGAAGGAAATGGATTAAAAACAAGCAAAAATCGATGGTTAAAGCTGCTTATAAGTCGCCTCATCTCGGCGCTGTGAAGAAATATCCATCCATTCTCCTACTTAATCTGTTGATTTGAGATGCGCTGTATTGTGGCGCTTGATGTGGATGGCGCTGGACCAAGGATTCCATATTAGCTTCCCCATATTGACTAGAATAGGTTAATCAACCTTCAATGATATATCTCACTGGTCCCGACGCGATTGACAACTATATAGCGGATATATTAGTTAGATATGTGTGAAATGTTTCAGCCAACCTGGAATGGAGCCTTCTTTGTCGAAATACAGCGATGATATTCTGTTTGACCTGTTCAAAAACATTGAATTGGACGTTGATTTGAAGAGTATCCGCAATGTGTCGTCGCGATTCAAACGACTGATGGACCGACAAACCAAAGTTGCTTTGGAACTTGGCGCGTAAGTTCTTTTCTTTTGTGAAAAAATTCAAGAGGAAGAAGCGGCAAAACGGAATATTTAATTTTACTTGTCAAAAGATACGACCGAATACGAATTCAACGAATATTGCACTAAGATCTGGTAGGATAGAAACAATTTGAATACAACAAAGTCAAAAACATTGATTTTTCGGAATTTCCTCTTGTTGGATGAACACAAAGCACAGCAGATCAGTACATTTTGCTGATTTAGAGCATCACAATTCTTCTAATGCTCAAAAACCGATTGATACGGTATTCTGATATTTGAAAATCCACGAAATTGCGCTTAAACCGAGCCAAGCCACGATCCGACCTGCATCTGTGCACGGCGCATCAATTTCCGGCTCCTCGCGTTCACTTTTCGAACGCGCTATTTTCAAATCAACCTTAATTATCGAATTTGAAGCTAAATTAACATTGCATTCAGTTGAAATACATATGTTTGGGGAACATATGTATTCTTTACAGATACCACGATGGAATTTCCGTCGAGACGAAGATCAACCAGTGGAGTGCTGTTCGAAAAAACAAACTTGCGACTCTCGTAAGCGTATACTCGTTCAAATTTGAAATCTCAATTTCCATTCAGGATTGGTCGCGTCGATCGTACGGTCCAATCGAAATGTTCGGATGTCACAGACTGTCAATTAGCTGGGAGTACAAGAATAAGGAATTCGCGTCTTCACTCAAAGAAATCGGACCTTTTGTACTTGATCACGCGGACAAAATTTTCCGGCGTCTCAAAGAGTTTAAACTCTTTCTCGACACTGATTTCACGCACTCGACAGTGTCGCCATCCCCGCTAATTGACCCTTTTGTCACTGCGATTCTTCAACAACTCCGTCCGAATATGAAGAAAGTGGAATTTTACGTCTTTTCGAAGAGAAACTACATGGATTCATTCGATCGTTTACTGTCACTGCGACCCAGAGAGCTGCACATTGTTGGCAATTCGAAGAGTTTGGAGCAACTGCTTATGAAATGCGTGGATAATACACAAACGAACGTTAATATTTACGTCGATCCAAGCAGCAAAACCGCAGAAAACGATTTTGCGACAATTTTCGACACATTTGCTAAGGTAACATTTTGCTTGTCGCTGTCTTAAATACCATTTATCAATGACCGAATGTCTACCGCTTGGCTTAGATCTATCTGTTTTTGCGCAAGAACGATTGGTTTTTGGTTGTCTTGAGAAGTTCAATTGAATTCGAATTTCAAGTTTTTTACTTCAAAATCTGACTATGAGAAAATTCAGACTGACATGAGCTCATTAGGTTTTACAATGTTTCATTTTGCCAACAGTAAAATTCATTCTATGGGTGTACGCAATGAGATCAATGTGCGAATTGTAGTTTGTGTCAAATTGGCCGCGTTAAACGTGGAAACTAGTATACGGTTCTTTGATGCGCTGATTCTGATTTCACGATTGAGCTTACGTTTTTCAGAGTTTCCTTGGAGTTGACTGACTTGAGAACAAATGCATTTAACAAATGATGAGAAAACGTAAATGTAACTGCTGGATTCTCACTTTCAGGTGTGGAGCACATGCGACATAATCCACAAGAACCACATCAACATTCGTTACGAAAAGGATTCAAACGAAAATTACTCTCAAATCGCCCGAGCGTTCAAGAAGAACAAACTACGTTGGTGTCAACTGCTAGCAGCGTGTCCACTCCTGGAAACGCAGTTTCACGTTGCGAAAAATTCAATAACTTTCTATGTGGCGCCTAAAATGTACCATATCAAGAAGAGTGGCATGCTAAGAATTGCCGCATTGCGACGCTGCGCTATTCACATTACAGGCTCTCAGGATGAAGCGGCAGATGTCACAAAACTGTTGAATGCGGATGAAGTTGTAGAAATTAGCACGAAAAGCTATACTGTAAGTGAGAAACCGGCGCAATAGCAGCTCAACTTGAACATTTAGACTAAAATCTTCGTCTGTGAAGTGCCAGATGATCTCGTTCCTCATTTTTCGCACAGATTCTTTGATGGAGCGGTTGCGAGTGAGAAGAAACTTCTCGATCTGCCTGCTCTGAAGAAATTGAAAGAAGGCCGCAATTTGCCAGTCACAATTCAGAACATCATTGCGAAGAGAGGGACGCGCAAAACGAGAAAAAGAACAGTCGAATGTAGCTATTGGAAAAACCCGAAACGCCCGAGTTCGGTGCCTCCGATTGCGGAGGATCGTATTGTAGAGCAATAGCTGTTCGGATTAGACACAATTTCACCTCTAGAAGCCAACTCAGATCTCCGTTTTTTTGCGCATTTCTTTGCGCATTGTATTCTGTCCACCACATGTCGTGTGTATGATTGTCATATAACCTTATTTGAAGAAAAGTTGTGTTTTGAAACGAAAGAGAACCCCAAAAAGCTTAACCCTGGTTAGCTTAACTCTGTTCTTTTTGGCCCTAAATAGTGCGAGCGATTCGACCGTATGCATAGGTTGAAAAAACTTGGTATTGGCCGCAAATGAAGGATTTAGCCAACAGAGACAAAACTGACACGGAACAGTGCTCTGTGTCACTAAATAGAGAGTAAAAAATTTGTGTTATTCTCGGTAAGCTTGCCCTTCATCTACTATGCACAGCTGATATATCAGCGACCAAAGATTGCTTATTGCGCATTCTCAAACAAGGAACGTTCATTAGCAGCAGTTCTAGTTTCATAGATTCAGTTCCATGAATGCGAGCGACGAGGAACTGACTGCATCTCTGGTTCAAATAGGATTTGTGGTTCCACCACTTCACTATCGGATAATATTTGGATTGTTCTATGTCCTCCTACCAGTAGTTTGCTTACCAATCTACGCAACTATCATTTATGTGAGTTTGCTCAGAAGTTTGGCTTAACAGAACCATGATTTTAGGTCTTTTCGACTCATACCAAATTCCAGAAAAATCCGTGTTTCTTTATAATGAGTGCTATTGGAGTAGCTGACTGCGTTTCTCTGCTTGGACAGATCGGTATAGGAGTGTATGTGCTCAAAGATCAAACTCAGGAAAATGAAAGCATACTTGAGGTAAGTGTAATGCAGTTTGTGGTCGTTCCGCATTGTAGATGCTAAAAAAAGGTAAATTTGCGATGACTAGAGACCAAGAGTCTCGTGGTTCAAGTCATTGAAACTCATTTTAATTGTTCTTAACCAGGAAATATCTATTCTTGGTTAAAATTGGCACGAACAAGGCAAATCAAGAACAAGTGAAACAAGATTTCAATATAGTTCCCCAGGACAAGAAATTTACATTTAAAAATTTCGCTTAGATCTACAAAGAACTGACGTCAGAAACGAGTTCTCTACGTACCGATCAGCTCTTCAAAGTCATCGCCGGTGTGACCAACAGCGGCGCGATGTGCACAACTAAACTCCTCTTCCTTCTGGCGTTGAATCGTCTTTTTGCGATCACCAATCTTCTCAGCATTCCGGCGACGATCTACCGTACAACCGCGGTCCTCTGCTCGGTCTACGTGTTTGCTTTTATTCCCATCACTTTGACACAAAACGCCGGATTCGTCTACGTCGTTTTCATGCTCACACCTTCCCTCTTTCAATCGAACGCCAACGCGGTAATTACTGTAGTGAACGAGGTGATCAATGGAACTTGCTATATCGGATCTTTGACCATATACATCTCCCTAACGATCTTCTTGATTGCAAAGCGGATTCGACTGAAAGCGCAGAACGCAAAGAAAATTGAACTTTACGAAATCAACATTTTGGCTCAGAGCATCATTACTTTCACGTTCGGAGGTTTCTTTGCTTTGCTTGAAGCTGCTGGGCAACATTTTTCGCCAGGCACCTTCTTCTTCTCTTCCTCGATCAATGTTTTGACTATTCTCTACACCGGTGCGCTCAATCCACTCATGTATCTTGCTATGAACAGGTTTTGAAGTGGACGAGAATACGACGTTTTCTGTGCATTTCAGCGAACTTCGTACTGTGCTCCACTCACGAATGTTTAAGAAGAAACAAGTGGTTGTAGCCGTGACATCGAGAAAAGAAATGACTTCTGTGCAACGATAGAGTGGTCGCGTCTTCAACCTAAAGTGTGATCTACAGATTTGAAGCAGTTTCATGCGATGACAGCCAGGAAGCATCGATTTTTGACAAATTATTGTGGTAGACCCGCATTCCAAGTTTCTGAGAAAATTGAATAGTTTTAAGTAAATGATTGTAAAAAATTACTGTAGACATGTCATGAATACTCAAGACCACTGATTTGTCTAATAAAGCTAGTTAAAATTGTCGGTCGACTTACAATTATAGTGTCGCGTCCAAATACGCCGCGGGTTACATCATTAGCAGAGTCTCTCCGCGCGAGCCTCGCGCGGGAGCATCGCAAGCTGCGCCATCGCGCAGTGTTCAGAGTGCAAGCGGACTTGCTGCGGCATTCAACTTTGAAAATGCTCATCGACAGCTGCGCGACAGTGCACATTCACTGAGAAGTCCTCACTGAGAACGCCAAAGTTGTTGTATTGTTACGGGGTCCCGCCGCGAAAAGTGATCATGCATGTTGTCTGTCGCGATTTCGTTTATCTGTGAGTAACGCGGTGAATTCACCCGCGAGTTCACTTTTCAGCGCGCATTATCCGCGTTGATCTTATTTTACTCGTTCTTCAGAACGCAGATGTCCGATCAGTTCACCCTCTACGTGCCCTGTCTCCGCGATTCTTCATCGTCGAGCAACGTCGAGCGCTGTGGCTACACTTGGTTAGTTTCCTCGACTGCGTCAATCCCAATTTGAGAGAGTCATTTAGGAAAGCCGATGTTAACTCCACTGAAGACGGGAATCCATCGTTGACCCTCAGTTGCCAGCCCACTGGAAACAAGGACAATCTACTCTGGAAGTGCGATGCTAAGGTTGAAATGGGCTTCTTCCGCGCCGACAACGAAAAAGTAGAGTGGAAGCAGGTCAGTTTGATGCGTTTGCGCGACGAACACGCGTTTCGTGGCTATTTAAGTGGGCGATTGCCTTCAATTCGCACATGAAATGCTCTGAATCCAAGGCGGAACTCGGCCCGATGGGAAACACCGATGTGGTGAGAATTGCAATCGAAGTTAACGTCGCCAGGTTTGCTCATCTTCACAAGCTTCCCGTCATTGTCTATTTAGAAACTTCATTATCGATCTGTCTTCTCCTACAAATGCATTATTTCTGTGCCTTCCGATGCAGCCCGCTTCGAGATCGACGGAAGAGTCGTTTACCTGTCGAAGAATGTAGGATATATAACAATGCACGTTTCAAGGTTCCTAATTGCAGATTCTGACTCGCTGCTCGCCGTTCTTCGATGCGATGTTCAATCGTGACTTCCTGGAGAAGAACACCGACTCCTACGCTCTACGCGAGGTTGATTTCTATCAGGTTATGCATCTGATGGTTATAGTTCATCGTAAAAGTGCATTCATTGATGGTAAGCGCGTTTTCGTACGTCAACCTCAGCCCTAATCTATTCAGGCTCTTCCGTCGGCTATCTCGCAACTCTGGCTGACATGTACGCACGTTTCCGATGTCGCGGAACTCTGCGGGGAATTCTTGCGATTCTATCCAGATCAACAGGTCGCAAACAGAGAGACTCTTTCGGAACGATGTGATAACTTTCACCAAGAGAGAAACGTAATCGAAACCAAAGAAGTGACAATTGAAGGTTATGGCAGGCGTGCCTGTCACCAACTCGAAATCGGGCTTTTCGATGGTGCGTTTGTTTTGGGAAATATTCTAAACTATACGTTTTTGCGTTTAGCCGGTTGGATCTAGTGCGTACTACGGACGTGAAGATGTCCTTCTGGGAGCCGACTTTTTACTCCGATAACCTTAAAATGGACTTTTCTTTGCTGCAGAATGATCGAAGCTTGTTGTGGCGTTGCGTCACTCAGTCAAGCACATCAGCCGGTCCAGTCATAGTCGGCAACCATTTTATTGACCATAACGTCGCGTTGAGTTCTAGTGGCTCACATCCTGCCCCTAAACGCCCTGAGCGCCCTGAGCGCCCAATGCGCACAATGCAAACGTATGTGAAACAGCATATCAATTTTCCTTTTTGCTTGAAACTCCTCGAGTAAGTGGAGCAATGGAAGTTTCCTCACTGAACATTTCGATTTAGAAGTGACATAATCGACCTCTCTTCACCGGAAAACGAATTTATCAAAGATCCGGCGGATGCTGTTTGCTTGCAAGTCGATGGAGAGAAACTTTGGGTTTCTAAACAGGTATGAACCGCTGTCGATATCAAATTCATTCTTCTTTTAGCTCTTAACCATCTCGTGCGCTTCATTTTGCGATCTCTTCAAGGAAGCGAAGGACATTTACGTCATTGATTATGTTTGTTTCGTTCCATTTCTTCAGTTTATGGCCATCCTGCACTCGACCAAGTTTGCGCGCTGCAATGGGCATCATTCATGTTAGACACCTTTCATCATGTTGATGTGCTCTCTTTTGCCATTTCAGTGCTCTTCGTTGTGAATCTTCTTACAGTGGCGAATCGTTTCCGTTGCGGCTACATGATCGAGCGTTGTGAGTCGTTCCTCTGGGATGTGGAGTTTGACCCTTCGATTAGACATGCGGCGCTCTACGGTTTTGCTGTTCGGAAAAACTTGTTCGGGCTGATTACGAAGTTGGGGCGGTCGTAAAATGGTTTTTGTTAATCTCTGAATTGTTTTGTTGATAAAAAGTTGTTGTTTCGACGGCCCCAAGCAGAGCTAACTCGCTAATTGGGTTCCCGCGGTTTATTTGCTTTTGTTTGACATTGGAACCGTGAGGGCAACTCAAGAGGCGGAGACGCAATACCGTGGTCGATTTTGGCGGTACTCACGGGGCTTCCGCACAAAATGCAGACAGTCGTTCATAGACTTCCTAGCGACCGAATTCTGCGATGTCTAGTCAATCTTGTGTGCACTCGAGTTCAACAGCGGCGCAGACGCGTTCATTTCACTTTTGACGACGAAAGACAACGCGCGCAGTCGTGATGCTTCCGCGATTCCTTTTTCTGCTCAGCGTTCTCTTCTTTTGCACCGCGTTCGCTGTATTCAGCGACAAACCGCTCGCACTTCCAGGCTCCGAGTCCGATGTTGAAGGTTCAGGGCGAGAATTCGACGTTTCTGCGTGTAGGCCTTTACCATTTGCCCATTTATTCAGTTTTTTTTATTAGATTCAGAGCCGGCAAGCCACAAGAAACCGGGAGGAGTTCTGCATGTTGATGAGCCGACAATTATCAATCCCAGCGCTGCTGCAGCAGAAATAATCAGTGGGTGATTTTCGCGAGCCATCCATTGATTTGTTATCTGTTTCAGCAACCGGAGTGAAGACGGTCTCAACTTCGATGAACCCCAATGTCCCGGAGAAGCCAGGGAATGTTCCGCCACATCAACAGAATTGGAACGCGACAACCAGCGAGGCTGTGAACACAGCTACTTCCATTCGTATGCATTTCCGTCCAATTTTTACATATTATTGATCAATTGTAGCAATCACGGTGATGACGGTCTCAACTTCGAAGAGTCCCAGTCCCAATGTCCCGGAGAAGCCAGGGAACGTACCGCCCCATCACCAGACTTCTAATGCGACAACCAGCGAGGCTGCGACTTCAACTACTTCCACGGTTTCAACTTCTAATAGTCCCAATACCACGGAGAAGACCAAGAACATACCGCCACGTCAACAGACTTCGTTCGCGACAACCAGTGAGGCTGTGAGGTCAACTACCTCCATTCGTAAGCGTTTCCTTCTAATTTTTTTTTACATATTATGGATCAATTGTAGCAATCACGGTGATGACGGTCTCAACTTCGAAGAGTCCCAATGTCCCGGAGAAGCCAGGGAACGTACCGCCCCATCACCAGACTTCAACAACTTCCACGGTCTCAACTTCGAAGAGCCCCAATACCACGGAGAAGTCAAAGAGCATTCCGCCCCACCACCAGACTACGAATGCGACAACCAGCGAGGCTGTGAGGTCAACTACCACCATTCGTAAGCTTTTCCTTCTATTTTTTTTTTTACATATTATGGATCAATTGTAGCAATCACGGTGATGACGGGCTCAACTTCGAAGAACCGCAATGTGCCGGAGAAGCCAGAGAACGTACCGCCCCTTCACCAGACTTCTAATGCGACAACCATCGAGGCTCCGACTTCAACTACTTCCATGGTTTCAACGTCTAAGAGCCCCAATACCACGGAGAAGACCAAGAACATACCGCCACGTCAAGAGACTTCGTACGCGACAACCAGCGAGGCTGTGAAGGCAACTACTTCCATTCGTTAGCTTTTTCTTCTAATTTTTACATATTATGGATCAATTGTAGCAATCACGGTGATGACGGTCTCAACTTCGAAGAACCGCAATGTGCCTGAGAAGCCAGAGAACGTACCGCCCCTTCACCAGACTTCTAATGCGACAACCATCGAGGCTCCGACTTCAACTACTTCCATGGTTTCAACGTCTAAGAGCCCCAATACCACGGAGAAGACCAAGAACATACCGCCACGTCAAGAGACTTCGTACGCGACAACCAGCGAGGCTGTGAAGGCAACTACTTCCATTCGTTAGCTTTTTCTTCTAATTTTTACATATTATGGATCAATTGTAGCAATCACGGTGATGACGGTCTCAACTTCGAAGAACCGCAATGTGCCTGAGAAGCCAGAGAACGTACCGCCCCTTCACCAGACTTCTAATGCGACAACCATCGAGGCTCCGACTTCAACTACTTCCATGGTTTCAACGTCTAAGAGCCCCAATACCACGGAGAAGACCAAGAACATACCGCCACGTCAAGAGACTTCGTACGCGACAACCAGCGAGGCTGTGAGGTCAACTACCACCATTCGTAAGCTTTTCCTTCTATTTTTTTTACATATTATGGATCAATTGTAGCAATCACGGTGATGACGGTCTCAACTTCGAAGAGTCCCAGTCCCAATGTCCCGGAGAAGCCAGGGAACGTACCGCCCCATCACCAGACTTCTAATGCGACAACCAGCGAGGCTGCGACTTCAACTACTTCCACGGTTTCAACTTCTAATAGTCCCAATACCACGGAGAAGACCAAGAGCGTTCCGCCCCACCACCAGACTACGAATGCGACAACCAGCGAGGCTTTGAGGTCAACTACCACCATTCGTAAGCTTTTCCTTCTATTTTTTTTTACATATTATGGATCAATTGTAGCAATCACGGTGATGACGGTCTCAACTTCGAAGAGTCCCAATGTCCCGGAGAAGCCAGGGAACGTACCGCCCCATCACCAGACTTCAACAACTTCCACGGTCTCAACTTCGAAGAGCCCCAATACCACGGAGAAGTCAAAGAGCATTCCGCCCCACCACCAGACTGCGAATGCGACAACCAGCGAGGCTGTGTGGTCAACTACCTCCATTCGTAAGCTTTTCCTTTTAATTTTTACACATTATGAATCAATTTTAGCAATCACGGTGAAGACGGTCTCATCTTCGAAGAGCACCAATCGCCCGGAGCAGAGCAAGAGCGTTTTGCCCCATCACCAGACTTCGAACGCGACAAACAGTGCATCATCAACCGAAAAATCGACCCATTCTACTGGTAAGATAGCACATTACATTTGAATTAATTTGAAGCTGTTCTATTTCTAGCAACTTCTTACATGGAATTAACCATAATAAACTTTTCAACTTCTTGGGATTTGGAGGCAAACCAGGAATCAAAGGAATCAACTGTACCTACTCGTAAGTTCATGTTCTTGCTAGGGAGGTCGTCAGATGAGTACTGAAGAGTACTTGAGAGGCTTTTGAGATAGACCGTTTGTGTACAGGCCTTTTTAAATTGCTGATCTGTCGGGTGCTGAAATTTGTGGGGAAAGGACTAATAAAACCGTATATTTAGTTTTGTCAACGATTGAAGAGACGGAACCACCAAATTTGAGCATCAAGCTAAATAGGACCGACCAAGCAATGCTTAAACAAAATGGAGAAGCCAAGAAAAGTGAGTTTCTTGTATTCGCGAACTTATCACATCACTTTTAGGTCATTTCTCCCTCCTTCTCGGACTGCTGTTTTTCTCTGTTTCCGGTGCTGCGATCTCATCTCATCTCCTTTACCTGACTTGTAACAAAGTCATCTGTCGCACAAAGCGGAAGTCCGGAATTCCGAAGTTCTTAGTTTAGTGATATCTCATGTTCTTACAATTCTTGTAAAAATTCGTTCTTCTGGTTTGGGCATGCGATCGTTCAACGGTTGTCCTTTGGTTTCTGGTATAAGGAATTCGAAGAGTACGAGATCAGCCGCAGAGAGGGCTGCCATTGCCAAGTAAGGCAAAGGTGACCAGAAATCGGCCTAAAAGGCTCGTTCACTACTATACTTCGGCATGCAGCGTACCAGATAGAAGATCTGAGGCGAGAAGACGACTCCGAGCCGACTGATCAGCTGTGAAAACGCGTATGCGAGGTTTCTCACCGGTGTGGGGAACAATTCGTTGGAGCAGACGCCGTTTGTGATGAAAGATTGACTGACCACAGAAGAAACTCCCAAAAGCGCGATTCTGGTGTAGAATGCGAGTTCTTGTTGGAGTCCTGAATGAGCGGGCCAGCAGGGGTGGCAGGAAAAATTCGCTGTCTACCTATCAATTCCAAAACGACAACGAAACTCATGAAAAGGACTACAGGAATGATCGTCATTGCGTGGATGACTTTGCGACCAAACCTCTCAACCTTGTAGTCGAGAGCGGCGCAGAGGAGATTCACGAGGTAACGGAAAGTGCCTATTAGTGCAGAATTCCAGTAGATCGAGCCTGAGACCTTTTCCATGTTGTAGAGGAGTCCGTAGTTGATGGTACTGGTCACCATGCTGAACGTTGAAGGTTATGACTCATTTGTTATGTAGGAACATACAAACTAAAGGCCAAAACCAACGTGTAGGTGGTGAATTTCCACGTGTAGAAGAGATGGCCAAAGTGATAGTGCTTCTTGCTCGATGACTCGGCCAGAATTTGGCTTTCTCTCTTCAGCGTAGCGTCCAACGAGGCCTCATCGAGTTCGACTCCGTTAAACTTGGAGATCCCCAACAGCACCCTCTTTGCGTCGGCCGTTCTGCCTTTCTGGATTAAGAAGCGCGGACTTTCGTACAGAAAACTGCAAGAAAGAGTCGGTTTGACGATTAAAGCCGTGGTGTCACGTTGTGAGACCAGTGGGAAATGTCGACGGTGTCACAATAGCGGAATTTGCCTCGAAATCAGTCCCATTTGGAACCACAAACACCAAGAGACGCGACTTACAAGCAGAACAGGAAGACGGGAAATGATGTCACGCTCAGCACTTGAGCCAAAGTCCTCCAGTTTGCCGAGTAGTAGACGACGACCGCAAAGGGAGCCATGTTCGGCGACCACGTGATTACCGCGTTTATCCAGAGTCGATGCTTTTTGGGTAGATTTTCAATCATGTAGACGAGGAAAACTCTGGAAAGCGTTGCGATAGGTAATCTTTGATTGAGCTGCCTACACAATCTGACCACCATTGAAGACGCCAATGAAGAAGCGGCATACGGTAAACGTGAATAGGATTTGGAGCTGAACGAAGATGGCGGAAGAGAGGATCGAACAACTGAAGAGGCAGATTAACAACGCCTGAACACAAGCATTTGGTATTTTGTGGATTTCGAGACGAATACAAACCGGTTTTCGACCCCACATGTCGCTCATTTGGCCAAACAGCATTGATCCGAGCATTACTCCGACCATCTGAATCGAAATGCTGTTTTTAACCTCTTTTGAAGAGGCACAGAGATAGCGCCACTCGTAGTTGATCGACTCAAATTGAACATCGAACTGAAGCTCACAGGAATTGTTAGCTTGAAGCTCAGCGACGCGGTGACAGACGTCTGCAGCTGCGAGATGGGTTAGATCATGCTCTCCACATGCTACAATCGATGGCTCACTTCCTAAATAAGCTCTTTCAACAGAGGGCACAGACAGAGAAGTTTTGGCGATTTACCAGCGTAGACCATGTAGAGCATATTGCCCAGTTGGTTGAATACCACAAGTTCCGCGAAGAAACATAGCAGCATCGAATATCTTCCCAGTTTTGTGAGATCATCCAATCGCGCTGACTCCATTGCGAAGAATTGAAGACTGACTGCTTGCGGGAGTTTGTCAACTAATGTAAGGGTTGCAGACGGCGACTGAGAGCGCGATTAATCATTGAGATCTTCTCGCGAAAATCACAATTTAAAAAATGTCAATTTCTGTTTTTGGCTTTGTTAAAATGAGTATCTGAAAGGTGTGGAACGTGAAATGGAAGCTTGCGAGATTGACTAGACGCAAGTAAGAGATTGTCTTAGACTTGACCGAGTAACGTGCGGTTTTGGAAGCCGTTAGCTTAGCAAAAGGAAGGGTTTTCAAAGATTTTTTTTGAGTGGTCCGTCTGGCGACCTTGCGGATGCGATAGTGACACGAGAAACATTACATCGCGCCTTTCACAAGTCTAAAGGCACAAATGTACTTTCAACAGCTGAATTTTTTTAGCGTCATTAACAAAACTTGTTCTCTGACGGAACTAATTTTTTTTAAAGTAGAGAGTGGAACCGAAATATTCAGCTTAGGAAAAGGACGAACAATCCGAAACGATAGGTTCAGTCGTAATGTGCAATCCTATAACTGAGTTTGCGCAACTGTACTTAAGTGTCCAAACAGATCCGCTCGTTTTTTTTGTGATTTGAACACGATTAGCTGGTTGAATTGCGCCTAGGCAGTCTGACATACACGACCGTTGTGTTCGTTTCCGATTGTTGTTTTACACGGCATTGAACAGATCGAGGGGTCCCGAGTTACTTCTCTGTTGTATTCGTAACTACATATATTTACAAATGACTCGTCTCTCAAATCAACATCTTCTCTCCATCACTTTTCAACACTTTCCTGTACTTCTTATTTGCAAAAATCCGCTCTTCTGGTCCCGGCATGTGGTCAATCAACGGATGCCCTTTCGTTTCAGGAATTAGACACTCGAACAAGATAATATCCAACGCTGCGAGAAGACTCATAGTGAAGTAGGGGAGTGGAGTCCAGAAATCGGCCTAAAATCATAATTTACAACAGCGTGATTTGATACGAGCTACAACTAACCAGGTAGAAAAGCTGCGGTGAGACGACAACGCCGAATCGACTGCTCAACTGCGAAAATGCGTAAGCGAGATTTCTGATCGAAGTGGGGAACAATTCGTTTGTGCACACTCCGTTTGTGATGTAAATCTGACTGATGACAGCAGAAACTGCGAGGATGGCAATGCGTGAGTAGAACGCTAAATCGTATTGTTCGCCTAAAACGTTTTTGAAATCAATAGCTTCACTATCGTAACCTACCCATCATGTTAATAGCCACAATGAAGAGTGTGCAGAAGACAATAGACAGGAAAGCGCCCAAATGCATCGCTTTTCGGCCGATCCATTGTACTTTGTAGTCGAGTAGGCCAGCGGACAAGTTGATAATGTAACGAAGAATACCGATAATAGCGGAATTCCAGTAGATTGAACCGGACACCTTTTCCATATTAAAGAGAAGGCCGTAGTTCACGACGCTGGTTACCATACTGAAAAGAACAGAGTGAAACATGTGATTTAATTTCACCATCGTGTCTGTGGCACCTTAAAGTGACATTTGCCCGCACCAAAGCGCATTAGCGCACCGAAGTTTACTAGAAAATCAATGTCCCTTCAGGTAGAAATGAAAGGGACACTGACATCGACGTGTTGGAAAAAGCTAGACGAATAACTACGCCCGCTACAGTATGATTTTGGAACTTCCAAAAATGAAACTTACAAGCTAAACGCAATTACCACAGTGTAAGTGGTAAACTTCCACGTGTAGAATAGATGTAGGAAGTGATAGTGCTTCTTGCCGGACGACTCAATCAGAATTTGATGTTCTTTATCCAAAATTGCATCCAATAAACCCTCGTCTAGATGTTTTTCATTGTTGAATTTGGCGATTCCCATCATAACTCTCTTAGCTTCATCAATTTTTCCTTTTTGGATCAGGAAACGAGGACTCTCGAACATGTACCTATTAATTGATCTATAAGGTCAGCATGAATGAAGAAGGAGACCTACATGCAGAGCAAGAAGGCAGGAATTGTGAGTATGCTGGATACCCGAGCCAACACACGCCAGTCGTGGCAGAAGTAGGCAAGGACTGCGTAGAAGATCATGTTCGGTGACCACGTGATTATCGTGTTTATGGAGAGGCGATGCTTTTTTGGGAGATTTTCAATCATAAAGACCAGCAAAACGCTATAATTTGAGTTAAAACCAGCTGTCGGCATGGCTAGAGACTTACGCAATATGTCCGCCATTGAAAATACCGATGAAAAAGCGGCATATGGTAAACCACATCAAATTCTGTGTGTAGGATGAGGCAAAGGAGAAGGTGATACAACCGAACAGACAGATCAGCATGGTCTAAAGTGGGCTTTTTCGAAAATAGACCAAAAACTGACGCGCAACTGACCAGTTTTCTGCCATACATGTCGCTCATCTGGCCGAACAGAACGGATCCGAGCATAACGCCGATCATCTGCATGGAAATGCTGTTCTTGACCTCTTTTGTCGATTCGCACAGGTAGCGCCACTCATGATTGACCGACTCAAACTGCACCTCTAGCTTCAGCTCACAGGAAGTGTTGGCTTGGAGTTCGATTATGTGATCGCATGCTTCCTTTGTTGATAGGTGTGTGAGGTCGTGATCACCACAGGAAACGATCGTAGGCGCAGAGCCTAGAATTTGTGATTTTCATTTAACACGTTCTCTCGTTTTCGATGTAATCAATCACCCAAAAGTTCATCTTTAACTATTTCAGGCGTCTGTCACGTTCGATTAGACCGTTCCGAGTTGATCGTCTCGCATGTTGCTAGCCACACAAACCAGTTCAAACCCGACTCACCTGCGTACATCATGTAGAGCATATTGCCGAGTTGACTGAAAATCATCACTTCCGCGAAGAGACATAATAGAAGCGAGTATCTTCCTAGTTTTGTGAAGTCGTCCAATCTCGCGACGTTCAACTGCTGTTTGTCCGTTTCCATAGCTTTCCGGGTTTATGGCTTAAACGAACGGATTCGATTGAAACAAATATTCGGTGGAGTCGCACACACAACATAAGCGAATGATAAGGAGGTGGGGTAGGGTAGGGTGTTATCAGCAGTACGGCGCAGACTTAACGGAGGGCTGTGGCGATTGAACTATTTAACAAAGATGACATTTGTCATTCAGACAAAAAAATCAAATTTCGCCGCCAAAACGCTTCTTCCCTCTTACGGTTTAATGGATGCAAACATTCAATTTCTTGAAGTAAAAATCATAAATTATCAAAAGAATCGCTTCAACATTTGGCCATGCGACTTGCATTTGGAAATAAACGCCTCTTTTCGTTCCACAATGCTTGTTAAGCCAAAAACTAGGCTAACAATCTACACAATGCCTAAGACGAAAATAATATTGACGCGACGCAAGCTTAGGCTGAGCGCTTTGAAGAAAACCAAAGTGAACTGCAGACAAATAGGAGACAAGAGGTCCCAGCGACAAGCAAAGTCAAAACTCAAAACCCGATAGACTTTCATCACATAAACAGCGCCAGAAACAGTTTTGACCTTTGCGAATTCATCCAGTTGATTCAAACAGAATTAGCCTATAAAAATATCAAAACCGGATATTTAACAAAAATTCGGTTATGCCACTCATCAAAATTGCACATTTTGGTTACAAACATGAAATATGTAGTTATTAAGCACCAATTACCCTAAAACGCAAATGAAGACAAATTAATATCTGTACTTCCATATACATATGACTAAAAGGGACCTGACAGTTAGGCTCTAAACCTAAGCCAGGCGCAGTCAGATGTCGCAGCAAGGCCTAACCCTAGTTTAAGCGCTTAGAAAACTCTATTCATTATACAAAAAGCCACAAATCAATGAATGGTTTAAAAAAAACTAATTAGCCTAAAACGCACCAAATCATAGCTTTTCAACGATAATCTTCCACTTTCGCGCATCACAAACAACAAATAAAATATCTTCAAAGCGCAAAACACTCGCCGCCTCTTACCCCACCCGCTCTCACCTTACAACGCAACACTGTCGTCGAACTGATTGATGGGTAGTTAAACTTCAAAAAACGTTTACTCGCGTGGCGTCTGCAAATGGAAAGAGCTCGAAAACGAGTTCCTCCAATCACACCTAACTCGACAACGACGACAACGACGCTCTCGCTTGTCAATCCGATTTGTGCGCTTTTGAGAGGAGCACTGCAAAAGAAGGTCAACCCCGTTTGCTCTAGCCAATGATCTATGTTGCCAACATGCGCCCTAAAGTAAAGGGCAATGGTTAATTGGAGATCGTTGGTGAGTTGCGGGTACATGCATGTCTTCTCTGGCTCAAATCAATCAGAGTAATTGAAAGTGAGAGGTGCTATGATCTACTAGAGTTCGTTTGTAGGTTGAAAGTACTCTAAAATAAAGATTTTAATCACTTTTAGGCTGCATCAAACGTTAAAAACAAGACCGTAGGTTATAGACTACAAAAAGACATAAAAATCATAAAGAAAAATCATAAAATCGACATAGGAGGGCTACAGATCAAGAACACGCTACTGGATTTGGATAGTTGCTTTTTTACAATTGGTTAGGAAGACATCAAAAACTGGAATCAATCCACAAATAGTGACAAAACACAAAAATAATCAAAGAACAGAATGTAGCATGTATAGATCTGACACAATCAATAGATCATAAATCAATCAAAGTGGTCCATGAAAGACGATTTCGACATAAGCGGCGTATGGCAACACGCGACCTCCGCTAATGACTGATAACACACGCGACTTCCGTCTTTGACGGTGGCGCTTTCTCCTGATAACGTGTTTTTACTTTTATTGGAACATGAAAGCTGTGCAAAAGTGAGATCAGCTGTTGGAGTAGAAACACAGTTTGAAGGGAAACCGGTGGATTCGATGAAAAAAAAATTACGTAGCCGTCAGCTACCGGCCACTTGACAGCTGGCTTAAATTCGATAATTATACATATTGTCGCCTTAATGTAGGATTTAAAAAAAGCTGCTCGTTCGTTGCCGCTCGTTAAAAAAGCGGAGCCGATCGTTCTGCTACGTTTCAACGGGGATTGATTAATTGCGTAATTGAGTCATAAGCCAGCCGGATCGGTTTACGGATCGTAAACTGTGAAACACTCGTTGAAGTTTGAATTTTTAGATAGTGGAGTTTGATGGTCTTGGATGTTTACGCACTTTGCACATAATGAGAAAAACTACGAGTAAACAGTCTCGACGATAAGTTTATCAAAATGATTTTGTGACAGACACGCCTTGGTGCTAAAAACTCGGAAAACGCAATCCTGGTCAACAACTTGTTATTTTCAGTTCTAAAATGGGCTAAAATGTAAATTCAGATAATGATTCTTTAAGCTTTGAGCTATGAGCTGTCAGTTACAGAGGTTTTTCGATGCATTAGTCTTTAAATTTGTCATCACTTCAAAAAACATTACACTTCTGTAAAAGATTACATTTTGTTAGTTGATCACACAATCATACGTGTCTTCACTCATCAAAAATTGTGTTGTTTTCGGGTGATTCCCTACTTTCATCCCCTTTTCAAAAACAAATGATGTAACGTCACTTTGCATGATTTTTTTAAATGTTCTGCTTTTCGAGTTTGTCATCTTTTATCGTTTGTTGATCGCTAATTCACGCTCGACTTTACTGACCGGAAAAATTGTTGTTTTGGCTCATTCCGTGCATTTAACCCGCTTTAAACTTCAAAAGACAAGAGGAATGTGCACTTTGTGCATCTGTTCATCCGCCTTGATGACGTTGATCGAGCCGCTCGGCATAGGCAGTCCAGTCGCCAACAATGAGCAGCCGTCAGCCGAGTCGCGGACTTTGTTCTGATCGCTATTGATTTTCTATGCCGTTTATTTGCGTTCTGAACTTGAATCTGTTTTCAATGGGGTTTCTATTGATTGTAGATGGCAATTGTTGATGACTGTTCCTGCCATTACAGTAACCATTTCTAGCGCTTTTCCAGAACTTTCATAATATGGACAGTTTTGGTGGTCGCTCAGCCAACATCGTCATTGCGTTGAAGAAAAAGTGCCTAATCGCACAAGAAGAGTGCAAATTGGCAAAAGATCAACTGGAAGAGTCCAAGGAACGACTGGAAGTTGAAAGAAAACTTCGACGCGAGGTATTCCACAACTCTAGCTCTGCAAGCTCTTAATTTTGTGATTCAGATGGATGCTGAATTGGAAGCACAAAAACTAATGACATTTGAACTCGAAGAAGAACTCAGAAGAACGAAGGACAAGTTGAAAGTAGCTCAGACAAACCTTTTGAACGTGGAAATTACAAAGAATTGAAAAATGAAGTGAATTGTGTGAAAATGCTTTGAATAAAGTTGGTTTGCAGTTTGTTGTTTGATTTGAGGCTCACTTAGACTGATTTGGACTGTTTTCATGAGGGCGCCAGAATAGACGCTTACCAAATCAAACCATGAAATGAAGTTGAAAATAATTTTTTAGGCCGAGAATTGAACGAATGGGTACACATGTTAACATCAGGTTTGAGCGGAATGTCGTCTTCCGTACTGTTGGAGGTTATTCAGCTTTCAACTTCCGAAATCTCCACTTCCACATCTTCTCTGGTTACCACTCAAATACACAGTACAAACTACACTGACGAACTGGTCTGTTTTTGCGGTTATACAAGTGCCGCCGTCTGAATTTCTTTGGGCTAAAACGCTTTCGGGCCGTGTATTGGCGGCAAGTTCAGCTGTGAACGAACCCAATTCGGCGGTAGTTCACACTACAATACGACCAGGTTGCAAGCATCACTTGCGAATGACTCACACATTCTGCACAGCGATGCCATTGTTCACAAAAGCAAGGCGTGAATTTCACTTTTCGCCCATAAAAGTCGTTACCATCGCTTCTAATGTCATTCGCTTAATCATTCACCCAACGATGTCGTCCCAACTCGTCGCTCCCGCCGCCACTACCGTTCACGAGACCAAGCCCTTCCAGGAACGTCACAACTTAGATGAGCGCGTTCTCCTGAGTTCCAAGGCCATGAAGAAGTACATTGGTCACATTCCGGTCATCCTCGAGAAGAGTTCCTCGAGCAGCTTGCCCTCAATCGGTAAGGTCAAGTTTATGGTGCAGAAGGAAAATTCGGTCGCGCAATTCTTGTCGTCGATCCGCAAAAAGTTGACCATCCGCGAGGACGAGAGCCTCTTCCTCTTTGTAAACAACACCATCCCCACCGCTGTGACCACTTTCGAACAACTCTACAGTATGCACGCCAACGTGGACGGCTTCTTGTACGCTTCCTACCAAGAGGAGAGCGTCTACGGTAATTAACTCTATGTGTGTGTTTTTGTCTTAACTTGGTAATCCTGTGGTAAATAAACTTGTGCAACAATTAAAACGTCTACGGCTTGTTTACCCAACCTAACTGATAGCTTCTCATTGTTCCTTTCTTGCTGCGCGATCACCTCCCTTCGCTTTCATCTGCCGCGCAAGCCGGTTTCGTCCTTCCGTGTCGCTTCCACTCTCCGCCATTTCTCCCCCGTTTACTGCTGCTAGTGGCAATGAAGCCGCTGTTTATTGCTTGTTTCTTCTTCTTCGTTCGTCTTTCGAACGCGTTCAGTCCAGTCGTCCTTTCAAGCGGTTTGATCACATGTGATGCGATGAATCGATTATCGATTTTAGGTGACTTCATTCGTCGGGTTAACGAATCGTACAGTAAATACCTACATTCAATTTGTGGGAAGGAAACTATAAAAGTAGGTTTGTTTCATTAAAGCTCAGCACGTGTGTATCTATGCTTAACCTCATAAGCGGTTTCACTGGGTCTATTGGTACGGTAGTATAAACTTGATGTGAAAATAGCTTTGAAACAGTAAATTTGTGGAGACACTGACGTTGCTTTAAACTAACTGCACATCTCAGCTCTAAATTTATGTAAACATAGGCTCTAGGATGCCGCGTGTTCCAAACAAATAAGCAAAATCTTTACATTTTTTTTTCAATATTCAAAAACAAAAACTTTTTGTCCTTTTTGCATTATTTGCTTCTTTTAGCTCAAGGAAATCGGTAATAAAACAAATCTATAAGCCATTTCAGAGTTACATACGGCAATCGGTCTTTATGTGGTTTTGATGTTTTTTTTTAGAATGCAAACAAAAATTAGCGACAGTAAACATAATGGACGTGAACTGGACGCTCGCCGTTTGTTATGTTTTTTGGATGTCAGTGAGATAAATAGCGTGTGCTATAAGGTGTGCTTTGGACAAAAGGGGACAGTTCTCTGGGACAAATGCGCTTTAAAAAAAGTTTTTTGTGTCCAATCGAGAGTTGGCGCTCATCTTGATCGTTTACGATCGAATTTCGGTCAGAATAGCGTGTTATTCGCTTTCCAAGTGAAACGAAACGCGCGAAGAGCGTTTTACGATCGGAATCAAGGTCAAAAAGAGCCATAATTGGCAAAACAAATCTATTTTTGTTTTGTATAAGCTTATATTACTCTAAATTGTCCCATAAACGTACCCTTCGTCCGAACCGCACTTAACTGGACGCATTCGCACGTTATTTGCCTCGCAGAAATCCAAGAAACAGCAAAAAGGGCGCGCGTTCCTTTCAGATGCATTGTGTTCTTTGGTAATATCTTGTTGCTCAGGTATTTATCTTCCTTTTCATTACGAACTCATTTCTAAGCTCTTAATCAGCATTCCGAATCACAATTTTTTAACCAAAAAATAAAACTCGTTTAGGTTTTTGAAGAGAACGGCGCTAAAGTGTTCAGTGGCCGTCGAACTCCCTGGAGCGTTTCACTTGTTCTCCAGGTGAGCGCACCGAGCGCGTGCAAAGAAACTGGTTTATTGCACAATCGAATGGGCTTTAGGGAAAACATAAACTCGGCGGAACAATCATCTCTCCTTACCACATTCTCACCGCTGCTCACGGGTTTGTCAAGTTTTCCACGTTCGGCTCCGCCCCGTGCACGTAAGTCCGAGCATCGTTCCTTGGAGGCTCTTATTCGTAGCCCTAATTTCTAAGGGTTACGGGCTTCAAGTCAATCAAAGAACTTCGTCTTCGTCGAGTGGCGTTTGGAGGCGACTGCATTCGAGGTGACAGCGATGACCTCCCCAATCATGTCAACTGTAAAACGTCGGATGTTCGTTTCGCGAGGATACGAAATGTGATATTCGATGGCGATTTCGCCGATGGCGAATGTCTTCGAGGACACGACTGGGCGATCATAGAGCTCGAGGAACCCATTGAGTTTGATGAACTAGTAGCGCCAATATGCCTACCGTATGCCGATCAGAGCTATCAACGTTATTTGACGGTCAGCGGGTGGGGAAGAACGAACGGTATCGGAATCCAGGTGATCATGAGCCGACGATGATTGATTGCAGTGTTCAACGACAGCGATCCATTCATCAGAAGATGGCAAATGGAACATGATCCAAAGTGCAAAGCGCCGTGGAGCGATCGAATGCCAACAAGAGTGGAGGATTACTTGTGCACAAAGTCGTTGGATCCGAGTAATTATTTCTCGATGAGAACATGCCACGTAACTAGTGGATTTGTACATAAAATCAGAATTGTGTTTAGGGCAATAGCGGTGGAGGTCTTGAACAAACCGAGACTAATGGAATCGCCACATTGGTTGGAATAATTTCGTATGGAACGAAAGGCTGTCCACCAAACGAACTTGCGAGATTTACAAACGTTAGCAAGTATCTTGATGACATATGCAAATTTACGGGTGTTTGTTACACCGTACGGTAGTGACTTCAAACGTTGCGCAATGTAAATAAACGCTGAATTGTTCCATTTAATCCACGATTGGGTTTAATTAAAGCTGCTGCAGTCCAGAGAACACAATGTGGCCTTAAAAGAGCCATATTCGAGCAACAAGCAATTATTTTGTCAGATGAATGTGGTTACTGTAAGTAGGAAAACGGAAGGGCGGCCAACGCCAGATGCGTGTAGTTCGTGAGCTGCTGGTGAGGCATTGATCGATCAAGGGAAGGCGGCAGAGTAGCGACAATGGCACTAGCTGATTCAACTCTAATCTTGCTTCTCAACGCTGCATAACACATTCTAACACCTTTACGACGTGTTGTGAACTTTATGGCTAGCTTTGAATAGCCAGATTTCTGAACGTTATGACTAGTCAGATGAACCTACTATTTTTCATCCATCTCGCAGCAGCAATATCAATTAACTGTCCCAATTCAAGCAAAAATGCAAAACCATTCATAAATCTATCAAACACAATCAATATCGCGCTTTAACTCCAAAAGCTAAGCTTTTGTTCTCCTTTCCTTCCAGACCCATATACAGCGCAACTCGTCCAAACACACCGGCAGCTTGCCTCTCAAAAATACACCTCAGCTGCGCGTACATCGGTGCAAACTTTTTTGTCTTCTCCGATTTGTAGAGATAATTCTCTGCTGGAAGAATTTCCCAAACGGAGAGAGGAGCGCTGAATTGCACTTCAACGCCGTTTTGATGGAGCTGATCGCTGTCTTGCCATTTCTGTAAGAAATCATTGTTATTGTTAGAATCAAATCGCACGTTCATTGATAAAGGTTGCATGTTCGGACTCTCGTCTGTACCGAATCGCTCAATCGAGGGCCAATTTTGGCAAAATATGTTTTTGGAAAGATGTTTATAAGTGCTAATTGACAAGACGAATACATGAAAAGATAGAATGAAGTCATCGAAATTTCTTTTTTGCGCCTTAGAATGCACGTGTAGCAAGATAAGTCCAAAAAGTGGCGTTCACCGTTGAAAACGGAGCAGGCTGTCTGCAATTCGGCCCAGCGCGAGTCCGAATATGCGAACTTTATCAATGAACGAGCGATTTATTTCGGCAATAGGCTTGAAACGCCAAATACCAACCTTTTGAAGCTGTTCCATCAACTGAACTACATAGACCGGTCGATCCGAACCAAAGTTCACTTTGATCCACAGCTTTGTGTTGTAATTGTCCTCCATCAACTCGACCACGCTTTCCAATGCGATATCATTGGTTTGCACTTTGATCAGCTTGGGGTTCAGACGGAGACATTCGTTCAAAAGCGCTAGACAATCGCCAGTTGCTCCAAGAAAATTGAGTTCAATGCGTTTCATCTGAGTTGGGAGTTTTGCAATAATCCTGTTCAGCGATTGAATGACCTGACAACATGAAATCACTCAATTTAGCGCTGCAATGACCTACTCTGGCGTCAGGAGACAAAGATAGAGTGATACCAAGTTTGTCAAGCTTCTCCAGAGCAGAAGTAGGTGCTTCTTCAAAAATGGAAGCAATTTTCTCCAAATGATCGTAGTTGAACGCGTCCGCGCAACTAGAAACGATGAAGATCTGTGAACAACGGATCTGTTTGCATCGATCCATTTCAGGAAGGAACCACAGCTGTAAGCACGCACAATTTGCTTGTTAAATTAGGCTTAGTCAACTAACTGAATCTACTGAACTGAGTTGAAATTTGCTGATGGAAATGTCGTTTCGGCCCCATACAATGGTTCGCGTCACTGCGATACCGTCTTCATCTTCACTAAATCAAAACCAGTCATTAGAGGGAAGCGTTCGGAACTTGCCTAATGAGCAAAGTGTATGAGATCTTCTTATCAACACAGCGCTTGCTTGGAGCGCAGCAGCTCCGCAACCGACCGAAACCGCCGAGTAAGCACGAGACGAAGCAGTTTGGATACTCGCAGCACCAAAAACACGGTTTCTTCTTTGCACAGCAGGTCATGGTCGGAGTAACACTAAAGAGTGGAGTATTGAGTTTTAAGTTATGAATCATAGGGTTCGTTTTTTTAATTCAAGAAAAATATCGCGGTTTGTCCAATGCGATTGACGTAGCTCAATTACGGCAATGTTCTCAACTGCAAACAAATCACTCATTGCGATCTTGTGAGAACGTTTAGGATCATTTGCTCAAGTTTTATTTATGAAAAACTGTAATTTGAAGGTGCGTCTAATGGTGTGCTTCTCGGACCGCGATTTGGTCAAGAGCTGCCATAAAGAATTGTACTTGTATGGCCGAGAATAGATAAAAATTCATGACTTTTTGAAGAAAGGGTTTAAACTAGCCTATGTAGAGCTTTAAAAAAACTGAAAATTAAGCCCAAAAAACAGCTTTTTCTACTTTTCAGTGCCGAGAGACGAACATACAAATCTGTAATTAACTGGTAATGCAAAATCAAGCCATAATTGTTCGTAATTCACTAGTTGTCGTAAACGCGTTTACCGCCCAAAACCCAAAATCCACGCAATTCTACTTATATTCTACTCAAAGCACGACATTGATTTTGTTCTATTCGTCAAGGTCAGCGCGCGGATCCTAGAAGATATGGAACAGCAAAAGAGGGTTGCGGGACCCCCTGCTGATTGCCAGGACCAGACTGCGAAGCCACCGCCACTGTCATCCAAAGAAACGTCATATCCAGTCAGGTCACTGTGTGGAATCAATTTCATGAAAAATAAGTCGTAAAGAGGAGTGACGAGCCCCGCGACTGTGTAAACAATCTGGTCAATTGCCGTCGAGGGGCACTTATGAATATTGAAGATTAAGGTCGACAACTCGCTAACTGAAAATATCGTTGACGACGTCACACGCAATGGCGAAAACCATGAGCTGGCAGCAAGAACGCATTGTTTACCGTTTGGTCGGCTTATCTAGCAAATAACATATACCAAAACAAACAAACACGTAAGATATATTTGGTTGCACAAACGGTTACTCAGCGGCGACTGCGCGTATTGATTGCCGCCGCAGTTCCGTTCAGACTTGTGACCGTGACGACGAGCAATTGCAACGAGGAAATGGAGTTTGATTGAGGGAACAGAGTTCCAGCAATTTGAGTTGAACAATGCACAGTGCACTTATACAATCGGCGCGCACCCGCGTTCAGAAAAACTGGTTCTTGCAGTCGCGCACTAATGTTCCGCGTAGTGGAGCTAACATTTAGCGTCTTAAGCTGTAAAACCGAGTTCTGTGTTGACCAGCGGACAACGTAGAAATTCGGGCCGAGGCCAAATACATCTTTTATGTGATTGTCGCGGCTAACGGCGTTGCAATAAACTATACAAACCCGTTGTTAACGGTGAGTGGTTCCAAAGGCAGTTTCTTCGGATCATGAGAAACTTGGCGCCAGTACTTTGCGCCTGGTCGTAACGCGCTGTTTTTAGTCGTAGTCGTTGTTTGAACCATACCGTAACTGCCGTCGTCTTTTTTAGCCTAGTTATGGACTTGCCAGGCATCGGAAAGCGATGTTTTAAACGCTAGTGACCTGGGGCCAAGTTATACGGCGTCAAAATGATCCAGGTTGACGCACATCGTGAAGAGGAGGCTGCTTAACGATGGCGCACGCTCCCTTAGTGACGCCCAGGATTGGGTAGAACTGAACATCCTTGTTTTTCCAAGGCTTCTAGGATGCTGGCACTGGCTAGGAAAGGTGGAATGCTCGCTATCTGAATGTGCAACATTTACGAAACGATTCGAAAGAGAAATGACGACGATTCACAGAACAGTGAAATTCTTTGGATGATAGGGAAGACGTTGATGACTTCACTAAATCAAAACCAGTCATTAGAGGGAAGCGTTCGGAACTTGCCTAATGAGCAAAGTGTATGAGATCTTCTTATCAACACAGCGCTTGCTTGGAGCGCAGCAGCTCCGCAACCGACCGAAACCGCCGAGTAAGCACGAGACGAAGCAGTTTGGATACTCGCAGCACCAAAAACACGGTTTCTTCTTTGCACAGCAGGTCATGGTCGGAGTAACACTAAAGAGTGGAGTATTGAGTTTTAAGTTATGAATCATAGGGTTCGTTTTTTTAATTCAAGAAAAATATCGCGGTTTGTCCAATGCGATTGACGTAGCTCAATTACGGCAATGTTCTCAACTGCAAACAAATCACTCATTGCGATCTTGTGAGAACGTTTAGGATCATTTGCTCAAGTTTTATTTATGAAAAACTGTAATTTGAAGGTGCGTCTAATGGTGTGCTTCTCGGACCGCGATTTGGTCAAGAGCTGCCATAAAGAATTGTACTTGTATGGCCGAGAATAGATAAAAATTCATGACTTTTTGAAGAAAGGGTTTAAACTAGCCTATGTAGAGCTTTAAAAAAACTGAAAATTAAGCCCAAAAAACAGCTTTTTCTACTTTTCAGTGCCGAGAGACGAACATACAAATCTGTAATTAACTGGTAATGCAAAATCAAGCCATAATTGTTCGTAATTCACTAGTTGTCGTAAACGCGTTTACCGCCCAAAACCCAAAATCCACGCAATTCTACTTATATTCTACTCAAAGCACGACATTGATTTTGTTCTATTCGTCAAGGTCAGCGCGCGGATCCTAGAAGATATGGAACAGCAAAAGAGGGTTGCGGGACCCCCTGCTGATTGCCAGGACCAGACTGCGAAGCCACCGCCACTGTCATCCAAAGAAACGTCATATCAGTCAGGTCACTGTGTGGAATCAATTTCATGAAAAATAAAGTCGTAAAGAGGAGGTGACGAGCCCCGCGACTGTGTAAACAATCTGGTCAATTGCCGTCGAGGGGCACTTATGAATATTGAAGATTAAGGTCGACAACTCGCTAACTGAAAATATCGTTGACGACGTCACACGCAATGGCGAAAACATGAGCTGGCAGCAAGAA
>MQUG01003710.1:0-35182 GCA_007213375.1 Steinernema feltiae | reverse complement strand
AGGCCGAAAATGACTGAAAAGGCGGCAGTTAAATTCCAGCTCGACAGTTCCCTGGAGAATTGGACTAAATTCACTTCGCCCGAAGTGGTTGCTGCCGGATTCAAATGGTAAATTTGCGCTGGTTTGTAGCTTCTCTGTATTTGTTTGTTTAGGTTCGTGAGCGGCGAGCACATCGGCTGTGGCTGTGCTGCCGAGGACATCAAATACTGTGATGGGAATATAAATAGCTACAAGTTCGAGAACACCAAGTTTGCTATTCGTAATACCGTCATCCACTGCTCTCCCGTCAGTGGAAAGAAAACTTCGATCTGGGCATGTGATGCGATACTAGACATTGTCGCCTTTGCGAGCGGCGTGCGAAAACCGAACATGGTGACGGAAGTGACTCATGGCGAAACACGTGAGTTTCTTCAAATACTCACGAAATCAGCAATCCTCTGTTTTAGTGGTCGCACGTCTTCACATTCCACAATCCCGAAAGCGTTGCCGTGGAAATCGATTTTCATAAGGAGTTTTCTGCATTCCCCATTTATTATATCGTCTTCAAAAGAAAAAGGGTGTTTAGCGAACTCGAATTTCGTGTGACTGTGATCAGGTAACTCATTTCTTTTCTCGAATCATCTCGTCCGCTTTTCAGCCGCAAAATGTTTGATTTGTGCGTTCCGCAAAACAAGATGGTCACGTCCCCGGAGGATGCCGCGAAGATCATCGTTGAAGGAACGACATTGTGGCTTTCCAAAGAGGTTAGTTCGCTCAGAAGCTCGATTGATCATGTTCTTGCAGGTTCTGGGCGGCGCTTGTCCATTCTTCCACGCTTATTTCAACAACGATTTCAAGGAAAAACAGGATGGAGAGTTTCCATTGACGGATGTCAAGCTGGATGAGTTTATGCGTTCCGTCGCCATCATCTACGGCGTGCACATCGACATTGACAGTGAGTTTCCGTGCCTTTTCACTTTCAAGCTCTTTATCTGTGTTTTCAGAAACCTCCCTTCAGTACCTCCTCCTCCTCGAAGACAAGTACCAATGCGAGGGCCGTGAGAACCAAGTGTCATGCTTACCTTGTGGCCACGGATACGCTGACTAACCCAGAGAAGCTGCGCATCGGTAATCGTTTCCGCTTCGAGGACGTGATCGATACGGCGATCGAGAAAATGAATATTCAAGAATTGACCGCGGTTGGGCAGCAAATGGAACTTGAAACTTACTCGCACAAGACTACGTTGAGTGTTTTCAAGGCGGTTCTTGAGCGTCCCTAGTTTTTTTTTTTACGTTTATCACATAAATATTTGTTTTCTAATGTTAGAACGCCAGGAGGATAGCTGTTGGTCGACCTGTCTCACGAATATTTCAGTATGTATTCTATGTGAGCTTCCTTGTCGTCGTCCGAATATCTCTCGACGACCATGATTCTCGAAACGCATTTCAAAAGCGCGGTGCTTCCGATTCTTGCAATTGCCAATCAAGAGGAGAAGAGAGACTGTGGACTATCGTGGCGCCCACTTCCGGCTGGGGAGACCGAATGGGACTCACCGCTACACTCCGGACTCCGGGCCTTAGTCGCCCCCGGAGCCCTGGCGTAACAGTCTGCGTAGCTGAATAGCTGCGCATCCGCATCAACGGCCCCGACTTAATCGATTCTGAGCGCCGTAAGTCAAGCAATGGATGCGGTAAGGCCATCTAACCTCGTCGTCGTTCGTTCACTTTTCAAAAATTTTGACCTTCAATTTTGGTTTGCAGAGGACACCTCTCCGACACGATATTTGCCAAAACGGTTCGTTTCATTGAAAACAACGATTGCACGACTATATTTGACGAGGATATACAGCTCGCAGACGAGGGAGGCAACGACGGCAAAGACGAAGGAGAAGATGAAAGCATCAGTGCGCCACTTATCACATCACCTAAAGCAGCCGAGTAGCTTTTGGCATATCGAATGCTAAACTTTGCGGTAGCAGGTCACACGAACGACCTGCTAGCGTAATCTTGTGGCTCTCAGCCGCAAAAAAGCAAAAAAAAAAAAAGAATTTTTGTTTTGGTGACAATTTTCGCTATTATTGCATTGTGATGACGTGTCAAATGTGTCAAAAACGATCGCATTGAAAAATTGAATAAATCCACAAAATTCAGCAAGCTAGCCAAACCAAGATCGGTTCAATTTCAGTCGGAACTCCATGCGGATGATCTTCAATTAAACGTAAGTAAGCGGAAATCTTATTTCAACAGTTTGAGTTTTTCAGATAAACTTTAAAGAGATGAGCTGGAGCTACATCTCACTCTCTAACCAAGAAGGCCTTTCCGAAAAAAGGCACAAATAGATGTTCTCTAGTCAGATATGCGACCATTTTAGCGTAGCAATCGGAAGGGAGGAAAGGAAGGG
The DNA here is from genome assembly GCA_007213375.1 of Steinernema feltiae. Classification (NCBI taxonomy): domain Eukaryota; kingdom Metazoa; phylum Nematoda; class Chromadorea; order Rhabditida; family Steinernematidae; genus Steinernema; species Steinernema feltiae. The sequence goes on along the minus strand of MQUG01003710.1, from coordinate 32,802 downwards.
GCGATCTGCGCCAGTTCTGAGAAGTTCCTTTCCAAAGAATGTAACCACGTGTCAATAAGCTCAACTGGACAACGACTTCAGCGATACGTTCTTCAGTGTTTTGGGGTCTGCTCGTTCAGGCTACAAAATCTATACGTACGACTTCCGTTGTTTGTAGACTAGAAGCCCATTCTCGGCTGGTTTGAGCGCGAAACCATATTTTTTTCATCTTCTTTGGATTTGTGGGCTCATCGCTGATCGATGGTATAAAAAAACGTCAGAGCAGAGCAATTCCCGGAAGGGCACTATGCTCTGTTGGACTGTTCCAAGCAACCAGCAGTTTGGACCTTCAAGGGAAACCCGTGACGTTCATCCCGGCGGACACGCCGGGATGAACCTGCGAAATCGTTTCCTCTTGAGGCGCACAGCAGACTCAGATGGAGCCGCTCGCACCAATATATTTGCAATGCCCGCAACTAGTGATGTGTGAATGTATTTTGTAATTTAGTTGTTCGGTTGATCTTAATGTCTTCGGCCTCTTACCTTTAATAAACTTTTCCATTCAGTGCAGTTTTCTTATCCCAAGTTTTCCTTATCCGCCACCGTTTACCCTTTTAGCCAACGTTTGTTTGTTTTAGAGCGCTCAGCCATGGCGCCTAGAGCTGCGCAGTTCTTGTGACTCTAAATTAACTCGTATTAAATTGCCATCGCGCTGTAATGACGCTGCGCCGTAAAGTGTCTGCGCTATAAAAGCCTGTGCTGTAAAGGCACGACGCTCTAATGACGATGCGCTCTAAAATGTCTGCGCTCTACAGTGCCTGCGCTGTAAAGACATGTTGCCCTTTCCCGCGTGATATACTGCGATGCTCCGTCTCGACACCTTGGTAACGAATTGAATAAACCATACACCCTTCCCAAGCAGCAAGTCAAGCCCAAGTTCCGTGAAGTCTGATATCTGTTTCGATAAAAATGTTTTGATCTTTTACTGTGTTGAAAGCGAATCTCGCTGCAGATGAATTGTGGAGACGTTGTCCGGTGTGCTGCAAATTATCGATTTCTATCTATTACGCGTCCAGGTAGTTTTAAGAACCAAAAAAATGCCAAAAACACCGAAGAGTCGAAAATCGTGAAATTACTCGAAACAATCAATTTTTTTCTCGATCAACATCTCGCATTACCGACTATCCACGATGAACTTGTTCGAAAAGCGATTTTGAACCCTAAATTAGAAACAACTTTTTGGTTATCGTCCAATGACTGACCAAACCACAGTCTAGACATGTTGCAAGACTTTTTCATGTCTGGAAAGCTGAATTGCGCCATATTTCAAGCAGAAATGATAAGATCGAAGTGAATAAATTGAGTGTCTGCCACAAATATTGCCATGACTGCATTCCAAGACTGAACACGAATTTATATCATAATCAGTACATATGTTTAATCATAATCAGCATAATCAGAGCACAAAGGTTTAGCAGGGTGAGTCTAAAACGTGGGCGTGGGCGTGGGCGTGGGCGTGGGAAATGTAGTCTGAAACGTGGGCGTGGGCGTGGGAACCTTGCAAACGTGGGCAGCGGCGTGGGCGACGTGGGCAACGAAGTGGGAGTGACTTGGGCAACGTGGGAGCAAATTGAGCGACGTGGGCAGGTCGTTCTCTGTCTTTTTTTGTAATAAGAGAAAGCTTTTAGCGTCTCAACGTTTTCGGAAACCACCGAGTGCAGTCATAACAACGTCGTTCCGACAAATCGTGTTCTGACTGTATGGTTCTCACAAGACCATGACGTGCGACAGAATGAATTGGATTGATAAGTTTTGTTCAGCACATGTTCAGTTTTATTTATTTATAATAAAAAAGATAAAGATAACTATTGCCTATTTGGGCATTATAGGCATATAGACGATTGTTTGAAGAATTCCGTAAGGGATTTCCTCCATACAGATCGGAGGCCGTTGGATGCCGTCGTACGTCATCCAGTGCCCCGAGATTAAGACGGCGGCGTTGAAATGCGCGGCGCAATTCACCGTGACACCAACCAGTTGGAAGTTGACGCCAAGCACCTCCAACCGTGGCGGAAGAGAATCGAGAAGGGCGAGATCGATCTGCACCCCCAACATATCCGCGATGAACGGCAGAATCCATGGAGTCACTCGTTTGAAGCGTCGGGCTACGACAGACACCTCGGCCTTTTTGCACTGGGGACAAGCCGTCTTGCGTGGGCGATGTACGGCTTTTTTCAGAAGCGCGCTCCATTGTTCTTCGGAGGTGGGTCTAGTCCTGAAAAGCCGAGTTGACTGGATACTGTAGGAAAAAAGTAAACTACTTACTCCATAAAAAACTCACTTCGCTGAGTTTTCCAGTAGTCACCTTTGCAATCAATACATTGGTTTGATGTTTCCACAGTTGAGACACCTGGATTAGAAAGCAAGTTTTAATATACGCAAAGGACTAATCTTACATGCACTCCTTAGCTGCTCTCCGTAGCGCTGGTACTCGGTGCCAAAAAGATTCTTGCATTGCTGAAAGTAAGCTGTGTTGCATAAAATAACTCAGTTACGGATGAAGTCACCTTCGCGGAGGCTAGAAATATGTCTTTCCCTTCATTCGCGTTACCTTGCGCCATGAGATTGAGGCCACACCGAAGCGATGCCTCAAACTCATTTGCGGTTTCAAAGATACTAAAATACGGAAGTGGAAATTACTCCATTTAAAATATAAGCCCACCTAATAAAGTTTTTACATCGGTTGGCGTGAATGCAAAGGAACGCCAAAATGTTGTCGATGGGACATGTGTTCGTGGAGCGCGAGCCTCCCCAGTGCGGGACGACGGGAAGGGCGTCACGAAGACACGCTCTACAAAAGCGGTCTTCTTCCTTCGTTGCTTCTGTCAACCTGGTATGAAGTATAAAATATTTTTAAATAGACTTTATAATACCGAACGCACCGCCAGAACATCCACTCAGGACATTCCGGCCTCATGCACTCCACCAAATCGGGGATCTCGAGGGCTTTCGTCATCTCTGGCGTGAATCTCCTCCAAGGCTTGTTGCAGCAGCAGAAAGTCTTGAACCTTCGCTGTGTTTTGCGGATCGGTGTGAAGCGAACCTTCCTGCCCTCGATTATCTTCTTTAGGTCCATCCACGGCACCGTGGCTTGGATCTGTGCATCCAAATATCCGATTGTAGTTGGGTTGCGATCGAGGCTTATCGATTGCAGCATGGCTGCCAGTAAAAAGAACTGCTTTTCTGCGTCGTCAGAGGGCTTGGTGCATTGAACTACGTTCACCAAACGTTTCGGGCGATCAGTTTCTAATTCGATTGAAGTATCACAACAGGCTGCCATGAAAGCGAGAAGCGCCGTATTGTGTGCTGGTGTAATAATTTCAACGCGGCCTGACTCTGAATCAACCGTTGCGCAAGCGATGTTGCCGAGAAGGTCGAAGTAAAGAGTGTACGAATCTGAAGTCACATGCAGGGGTTCCAAAAAAGTTGGCCTATGGAAGCCTTCTGCAAGGCCAGGGAGCTCATCCTTTAAATCATCAACAACAGATGCAAACCAGGCCGGCTGAGTGAGAGGTCCCGTTAAGAGCGCCTCACGAGGAACTGAATGAACCAACTAAACAACAAACTGGCTAAGATATAGTACCTTCAGAAAGCGCAGCTGGAAGTTGTCCCTCTCCTGCTTCTAAATTGACTTCCTCCGGTATTGTCTCGAGTGTTGGTGTTGATTGTAAGCGCGAACGCTTAGCTCTTTTTACGATGTTGGCTCCATAGACAACCCCGACGCTGAACTCGCTTTCTTGAGATCCAGCAAGACTTGACGGTCGTTTCCGGCTCGGCTTTTCAGAGACATCATCGGAGACATCAGTCGTTACTCTTGTTTGCAATGCACTGGTTTTGTCGTCTCCAAGATGTTCAAATTCGCCGTTTTCTCCGGTATCTTCTGAGCTTTCCAGCTCCAATTCTTCATCCAATTCTTCATTCTTCAATTCTTCATTCGATTCCAATTCTTCATGCTCTGCATCTCCAACAGCTTCATCTCCAACAGCTTCAGAAAAGTCGACAAAAGTGGGAGGCTGCTCTGCAGGATCGTAGTGCGCAGGTATTGGCCGCTTTCTTCCGGAGGGGCCCACCTTCGCCGCAAGTCGATGCTGCCGGTGGATCAGCGAAGCATTGCGGACGGAGAGAACCGACTCAGGAAGGTTTAAAAACAGTTGAGCGGCCGTTCGATGCACACATGACGTGACAGAGCACGAGCATTTTAAGCTCGTGCGGTCGCCTGCTTGCTTTATCTGAACCATTTTGGGCTCTGCTCCGTGGTGGACTATTACGACTCCGGGCGCAACATTGACGCGGTTGTCTGCAATCAGCTGTCGCGCAAGGCTTTGGACCGATCTTTGGTCGGAGGGAGCTTTCCAAATTTTCCGCTGAGTTATCCGGTGTACCTCGTCGGGGAGCATTCCAGTGCTGTCGGCAACAGAGGAGACGATTTCTTCTGGATGCAGCTCAAACGGAAGAGCTGGCATCTGCAATTGCACGAGCTGCAACTAAAGCGAAACAAACAAAAAACCCACCGCGTGTTGTGGATCACCGAGGTGGTAGAATTCCGGCTTCAGCTTCATTTTCCCCGCTTTATGGTACCCGCGGATTATCTCGTTGTTGTAATAAATTGAGAGGAAATACAGAGACATCGCCAAAACATCGACCGGGATGTCCCCCCTCCCGCGGAGTGAGGCAATAACGTGGTTGAAGCTCTCAGCGCAGTTGGAGGTTACCCCTCTTTCAGGGTTTGGGATTCCTAGATAAACAGTACTTAATGTACTCTGAAGAATGATTACCGGCTGCGACCAGCTTCCAAACAGCTGAGTGTTCTTTCCATTTCCGTATCACATTGCCCTCAATGTGCTGCAAGACCTTCTTGCTCTCTTGCAACTCTTCAATTTCAACGCGTATTTGGGCCCAATGCTAAAATATTATCAGTTAGCGCGTAGTATTTAGATTTTAAATGCCTACCGAGTCAAAGTCTTCTTCGTTATCCTCAAGGATAAGCTGTTTGAACGCCTTCAACAGCCTCCCTGTCTGCTTGAAGGCGTTTTTATGCAGATAGAGTTTCAGAGCTCTAACCACATGATTCCAACACCAAAGGTGCACAGCGTTTGGTAGGAGTCTCTCAAACTGAAACTCCTGGTCAGTCACAAACGCTACTCGTAACCGCTTCAGAGTAGGATACGAGCTCCATAGTTCTTCAAAGAATTGATTGTGGTCTCTTGCGACCTTCTTTTCGTGAAGCAGGTATCCCATTGGCACAATAGGTTCACCTGAAGTATATAACAATGTACACTACTATCGGATGCGGTTAGCAAACCTTCAAACAGGGGGTGGCGAAAAGTTATGGCGCTCAGGAAATAGTCGCCCACATTGAACTGAGTGTCGTATTGCAACCCCGATGTCACTCTGGCCGTTTTCATTGCCTGAGTAAACTCGTCAATGAGTGGTGCCGCATACAAACGCAAGGTAACCCGCTCGCCCACTTGGAAGCTCTGGATAAACGACCTTTTAAAAGAGTCGTATTCATTGAACTGCAAAATGCAAAGAACAATGAAAGCCTGTGGAAACATAGACTCACAGTAAGCGCGTGGCTTAGCAGACAAATGTTGTAGAAAGAGTCCTGCGTTATCCGCCTTTCTGCATCAACTTGTTGCTTGATGTTCTTCACTTGTTTCTCATTTCGTGGCATATCTTGGAGAGGCCCTCCGTGGGAAACTGCTTTCTTGTAGAGCTAAAAGATTCCGTGGAAACAACTGTGGATTGCGTGCTAACCTCTCCTGCAGTTACTTTTGGGTGTTGAACACCTTCTCTGATGTTCTCCAAGACTTCTTGTTTTGTCCGCAGAAACGTGCGATCTTTCGCTTTGTCATTTCCGTGAGCTCTGGCAATTTCGTCCGCAACGTCCTCACTCCCCACGTAATGGAAAATTACGAAGCGCTCGCCATCGTACGCGTACTCATGACGTCTGGAACGTATAAACGCAAATCACACAAATGGCCGGTTGAAAACGTACTCGAAGCTGATCTGCTTGCTGATCGACCTGTTGTACGTGTGGCGGATGTTGCCGGCTGTTGGGATTTTCTTGCTTTGGACCATATGCTGCCAATAGTAGCCGTCAGCACGCAAATTTTTACGTAGGTTGTTGTACGTCAACCGGCGCCTCCGCTCGTTTGCTTGCTTGTAGGTGTCTAGGTCGTACACAAACAGTTGTCCACCCTTTGGCCGGTGCACGTTCTCGCTAATTGCAATTTCCGCCAGGTCGGAACGGTCTAAATCAAATATGAGGGCTATAACACCAGGAAAAGGCTTACTGAGCATGTCCACATAATAGCCTATTTCTTGTCTTGTTTTCGTTACGCTGCCGCTGTGGGCGTCTTCATCGTCTTCATCCTTTTCATCGTCTTCATCCTTTTCAGACCAATTCAACTCTTCACTTGCAACGGACGGCGATCTCGAAAGCTCAGCGGGCGGCAACTTGCTCTCATTGGTGGGTTGTGGTGGCGGCGTGCCACCTGGGGAAACTGCGGGCGCCTTTGACAGCTGATCTTTTCCATGGAACTTCACCAACGAAGTGAGCAGCGGAAGAGGGCCGGGACTAGGGCGAAAATACATCAGAGGCGTTAAAGCCTTTTTCAGCGCTCGTCGGAAGCCTCCCATGCTCGCATCGTAAGCGCTGCGGCTGCTGAGGTCCATGTTGAAGTGAACTGGCCCGTTTAAATTCCCTTCGGCAACAACTGCTACTACGGTGGCAATCAAATGGAGCCCACAGCTCTTCGCATCTTGCTGCGTCGGGCGCATATCATTACCAGCATAGGAGACGGCAGTATCTCTGAAGTGAGGGACAGTTGCTAGCATCTTCTTCAGATCGCCCATCAGACGAGCCTGCTCGAGTGTTTCCTAAAAAGATCAGAAGAAGGTTCATGACCTCGTAGCCGCTTCTACCTCGTACGTCCCAGCAGAGTCGGCAGAGTCAAAGACTCTTGCTGTTTTGGTCTCTTTATCGGCCACAGCTACTATCCAATGATTTCCGTGTGTGTTAATAGGAATGACCAAAAATCTGTAATCTTGGGCGAGATAACGATACTCTTCCCATGATGAATCTTCCTCATCACCCTTAGATCTTTGAAATAGAGACCAGGAATTTGGATGGACAATTGCGGTTGGTGTCTGCGACCGAAGATTACTTTGACGCACCTGAAATGTGTGGTTTAGAAATACCTACAAGATTTGCAACTAACGTAGTGGAATAAGCTGGTAAAAATACCCATCCCCGAGAGCCACCCATCCATTGCGTTGTGGTCTTCAATCGTATACGGAAGATTCACGGGCTCCAAGTCACCGCCTCCGCCTCCGCCTGCTGCTGGTTGAAAAAACGGTCCCTCATTACTTTCGTTTTCCGGTCCGCTGTCGATGACCTCGCTTTCTCGACCAGTGGGCCTTATCTGGAATAGACAATCAATTTGTGTAAATACCTTCCTCATGAATAGTAATGCGCAAACCAACGGTATGTTTGTGTGTGTGTGTGTGTTTTCCGTCCGCACCGGAGTCATTCGAGACGTTGAAACGACCGGTCGTTCAACTCAAAAGATTGGACGCCACCGGGCGTCGAACTCAGACACCGCGCGCAACAGACAAACACACTGCCAATGAGCAAAGACACTGCTCCAGTTCAAATTCAAGGTTTTCAAGATGGTTGATTACAACAAGAGTTAAATAAAGGCGCGGATTGCGCGCGCTTCAGCGCTTATAAATACAAATAAAGCGATACAAAGGAAGTGCGAAGAGCATTTGGCGCCTTTTGCATTACTGTCTTTTCCCCAAACTTGGAGCAAACGCGGTAACAAACGTTTGACTACATAAAAAAATACAAATAAATTCATAGGAAAATGCCTTTTTCTCAAATCAACTTTTCGATTAGCTTTTTCTCACAAACACTCATAGGTGCCGCTCTTTACGGGATAAAGGGGATATACCTGTTCAGATGCCGACTGAGAACGACTCCTCTCTCCTGGATGTTTCCCGCCCCAAGTAAGCTTTTTTACTTTCGCAAAGGTGCTACGAATCTGAATTGTTGTTTAGTCACCATTATTCGACATGACGCTACTTACCTTCCTGCGGAATGTTGACTCTTTGGCTTCAACGCGCGAAGGCGGCAGCCATTCCCTAGTCATTTCGATCCCCATCTCCTCATAGAAGTTGTCCGCCAGCAGCGCCCGAATTTGTATTGGTAGGCCATGGCCCTCTGGCCGTTTCCATGGTACAGACGATTCTGCGGATCCGCTTGCTGTATTCAGAATGTCTATCGGCACCGTCTAAATCTCGTCTTTCGGCTCAGTTGAAACACGCCTTAACTTTACCTCAAAGTCAGGAACAAATTCATTCCTAATCGCCATTGAGCCTATTTCTTCATTTCTAACCTCAAGTGGGAAAGACTCTACAGTTGTGTTAGGATCTTTCCAATCACTGAGGAGCATGGGACATGGAATTTCGTTTGCAACGCTAACAGGAATAATATTGCGCGGCGGTTCTTGTGGTGGCCCAACTTTGCCGTCTCTGCTGATCGGGACGAGTTCGCGATTATCCATATCTCTTTTGTAGGAACCGGGTAAGTGGTTACCGTCACTTTATCTATACAATTATAACTGGGAAAAACCGTTACGAAACGATAAACGGCACTTGATTCCCGGACGGAAAACATTAGGAACGTACAAAGGTATACGGTACACAGGCAAACAGTACAAAAGTTTTAAATTTTAGAAAACAATTCTAAAAATAAAATAAAACTAAAATAAAAAAATTGCCTGTGGTTTGGGGTGGAAGAGTGAATTCAGTAGTCGTTCAAAGGGTGACTTGAGGTTTATTTAAAATGTATGATGCGAAATCGTGAAAAGCAAAAGTGGAAATTTAACAGTAATCACGTTATCTGTGCAATCAGATGGGTTCATGAAACCGGGTCATCACGAAAAAGTTATAAGCATGTATTTGTAAATAGGTAAATAGGGGGAAATAAATGGATAGCCGTCCCTTGCCAAAGACTCAGATTAAATTTAAAAAAATTATTTAAAAAAATTAAGACAATTAAGAAAATTCACTTTAGCAGGTAACAGGTACCTAGTAGTTACTCTAACTAAACCTACAAAAAATAAGACGAAGCGCGGGAGAGAGAACTGCTCGCGGAGGCCGACGAAGTGAAGATCGTCGCGTTTTCAGACTGAGGGTGTTTACAGTTGAGCAGCGAGGTGTGATCAACAACGTCATAAAAACGCTGTCGCAAATCGCAATTTTTTTGAATTTTTGTCCAAAACAGTCTCCACAGCGAGGTGTGATCAACAACGTCATAAACACGCTGTCGCGAACCACAATGTTGAGTCCTTACTATGCACTTTGAGAGACGACACTTCGAGCCACAACGAATAACACAACCTTCGCTTTCCTTTCAATTCTTCTCTTGCCCATAGTTGCACCCGTTGCTCGCTTTCTAAATTCGCTCAGCGATGAATGTCCTCCTCTCAGTTGTTGCGCAGTTGAAGCCGATCCAGAGCCATGTTGAGTTGGCCGAAAAATGGACTTCCCGAACCACGCCTAAGATTCTAGCCGTGGCAACGCTCATCACATCAATTATGGTTTGTCACTTTCATTTGTCACCGTTACGTGAGTATTCAACAGGCCTTCACCCATCCGCTGACGTGCTCCTTCTGCAGTCATTGGAGTCCAATGCAGGTCGCTTACGCGACCGACCACTGCTACTACTCCACAACGTTCTGGCTGTACCAGACAACGCGTGAAGTAAACCAATCCAAGTATGTGCTCACGAAGGAACTGAACGTGATCTTCCGGGTAAGCAAACGTCTTCAACAGCGTTTCAAAGACGTACAATTTTAGAATTTTCCGATTTTCCTCGGCTTGCTCACGTTATTCTCATGCCTTTATGTTTTCTTTGCGAAAGAAATCGTCAAGAGCCGTAACATTCATTTTTATCGCTACCGTATTTAAGCTCCTTTCAGAGACTGTCGACACTGCAATTAGTGTGGCTCATCAGCACAAGGCTGCCGCGCTGCTCAACGACGCCGCTTCATTGCAGGTTGCCGAAGGACTAGCTGCCTCGCTAACGGCAGAGATCAGAACAGTGGGCGCAGTGCGATACTACATTTGCTGCGTATCCGGAAAGCTGCTGGCGATAACTTTCAATGCGGCGGCGGTACGTACCTTTCTCGCACTCTTATTAAGTCTTGGTTTAAGTCGCGCGCATCTAGCAATTGAAGCAGCTGTGCACCCCAAACCCTTTCAGCACCTTAAAGTATCTTTTTGCGCGGCTGGCAAAACATTTCGGCTATAACCGCGCGCGCTAGGTTTCACAAGACCTAAAAAGAGGTTTAAAGACAACATGAAATAAAAAATGTTTGGACTCCTCAGGGGTTCGAACCCGCGGGGTTAAAATGGGAGTCCGCAGTGATACCTCTCGGCCTCAATGTCTAATCATGTCCTTTAGCTTTGCTCCCTTGGAGTCAGCGCCCACCACAACATCTTCTGGCCGTTCATCGTGGCGTTCCCCCACCTCTCGGCCCTTGGATTCGAGCAGACTTCGCTCGCCGAAGTCTTTCCGATCGCAGTCATTTGCCGAGCACCAGCCCAAAAATGCGGTATTCTTCTCGAGTATGACGAATTCGATGGATACTGTTTGCTTACTGCAAACCACGTTTCTCGAATAGTCTACTTGATCCTCTACGCGTACTTCACCGCCGCCACCATCCATTCTGTCATCGCACTGCTTACGTTTCTGCGATTTACGATCTCCCGATTTCGGGCGCAGGCGCTGAAGGTATTATTAACTTCTGCTTCTTCGGACTAAAATTATTTTTAGCGCATTTGTGACAGAACAACGCACAGAACAGCCGTATTTCTGGGCTGCGACGGATTCCTGGCCATTAGCAAACTAGCGGCCGTCTCGTCCCACTTTGCTGCCATGGTGCTGGCCAGAATTAATAATGAGTTGACCCCGTGATGGATAAATTTTTATTTTATTATGCTATAGTGGTAGTAAGATGTGGTTATAGCCTCATTGCTATTTCGATTTGATTCATCTTTTATACCTTTCATTTGACGATTTAAGACGACAACATGAGTGAACATTTGGCTACTGCGGCAGAAGAGGAATTCTCGCCAGATGAAGAAGAGACTGAACAAGAGGAAGTTCATGGCTCGACAGCTGAAGAGCACCCTGAACAGGAACGTGAGGATGAAAACGAGGAAGCGGGCGACAGATTTACCATTGTTGATAGGCAACTCGAACGAACGCAACGTTTTTGGTCAAATGGTTTCGAAGGAAGTTTGGTGGACAATTGGTGGCTGGCGGATAGCAGTGGTACCCGCAGATACTTTGCTGAAACTACAATGACTGCACGCATGCTAACAAGTGAGGGCTTGCAGGTATGTGTAAGTCACAAAAAAAATATTTACAGTCCTTTTAGGCTCAACAAGCTGAACAGCGAGCTAAACAGAACAGCGAGCAATGCTTACGTAGAGCCATGACAGAACAAGCCAGCACAGCCAAGATACAACAACTTGTGTCATTCGGCGTGGGCCTGGCTACGTTTGGCGACTCTAAAAAGAACTATTCTAATGAGCGGAGGTCTTTGGCATCGGTCCCAAACTCTCTCTCCACAAGCGACTGTTCATATGACACGGTTTACCCTGCGCCAGTAGTTCGAGCATTCCAAGATTCTGCGAAACCTACCATTGTGGATGTTCCAAACACGATGCGGTCGATTGCCAGGAGTCACATGGAAAGAAAGGCTGTTCTTGCAAGTCTCCCTTCCACTCTCCATAAAGCAGATCTTAAGCACTATAAAAACTCTCCCTTTTATCGCGATATTGTTGTGGAGTATCAGCTGCGTAAAGAGCGTGAGTAGATTATATGTATGCAATATAATAGTTAGATAAACTCAATAAACTTGATTTTTTTAATTATATCTGAATATGAATTATTGTCCATGTCCGCCCCACTTGTGGTGAGCGATCGTATAATTAACAATTATTCCGCGCGGGACCTAGACGAATTCCGAATCGCCGCAAAAGTCGGTAGTTCGGCTTCGTGTTTTGACAAGGCGCGGAAATCGCGAACAAGTGTGATCCTGATCCCAAATTGGCAAGATCTCTTTATTGGAGATGGAGGTGTCATTACACTACTTTCTTGAGTTTAATTTCGCGATTTTCGCGCCTTGTCAAAACACGAAGCCGAACTACCGACTTTTGCGGCGATTCGGAATTCGTCTAGGTCCCGCGCGGAATAAGATGAATTATTTTGTATCAGTCTGTGCGCAGCTGCAAATGTAAAGAAACACTTCGAAGCGGGCAACACAAAGCATGCGCTCAACAGCTTTTTGGTTACCGGCTTCCAGCGCTTTCCAGAAACCGACTCCCCATCTGCACTGTTGTTTCGAAAACTGTAATGTCATGTCACACTCACTCCAACTTGCTTTCGCTCGAACTTGCTTTTTGCTTTCAGCGCTCGCTCGCTCGCGCCTTTGCCAGGGGTCACCACATTCACCACCGCGTTGTTCTTCATCTTCGTTTTTTTCGTTATGGCATTTATTCTAATCCGCGTTTGTTCTGTTTCAGGCATTGCTTACAGCCATCATGCTCGGCATACCCTTTATCAACCAGTACATCCAGAATGTGGTCAAGGAACAGGTGGTCGCGGACTCGGTCGATTGGCTCAACTACTACGTCACCTCACTGCTACTCGCCTTCTTCTCGCTCGCCAGCTCCGCCAAGCAATACTTTGGCTCGCCGATCCAGTGCTGGGTGCCGATGGAGTTCCGCGGAGGCTGGGAGAAATACGCCGAAGACTACTGTTTCATCGCCAACTCGTATCACGTTCCCTGGGACGAGGACGTTCCCACCGATGCGCAAGACCGTCAAGATCAGATCAGTTACTACCGATGGGTTCCGATCGTGCTCGCTCTGCAGGCAATGTGTTTCTTCGTTCCGAACTGCCTCTGGAACATGCTCCACAAACAGACCGCGGTGAACCCGAAGGCGATCGTTGCTGAGACGATCAAGTGCAAGGATCTCCGTGGCGAAGACAGAATCAAGGAGGTGAAGAGCGTCGCCAAGTACTTCCATGAAAGAATCGAAGTCTTCAAGCGTAACGTGAGTTAATTAAGAAATCACAAGCGCAATTAACGAATTTATTCTTGTTCAGAGCATCATGCGATCGGGAAGGAATGCGACCGTTCTCTACCTCGGGATCAAACTCCTCTACCTGCTCAACGTCTTCGTGCAGCTCTACGTCATGAATCAATTCCTCGGCGGCAACTACATGAACTGGGGATTCGAGACGCTGAAGGACTTCTACATGAACCGCGGATGGGTGGAGTCGCCGATCTTCCCCGTATCATCCTGTGCGATTTCGAAGTACGTCGCTTGGGAAGATCCAGCGGCACACCGTCCAGTGCGTCATCATGATGAACATGATCAACGAGAAGCTCTATCTGTTCCTCTACGTGTGGCTGCTTTTCGTCGGAGTCGTCACCTTCATCAACTTATTCTACACCGCCGTTGTCTTCTTGGTGCCGATGATGCGCCGTTCCTCCGTAACGTGGGACATGTCGAAGGAGGACATCTTGAAGCACAGCCGAAACGCCCGGGACGTAGGCAACTTTGTCGACCGGTTTCTTCGCTCCGATGGTGTTCTCGTCCTTCAGTTCATCCGTCAGAACGTCGGCGGACGCGTGACATGTGAACTTGTCAATGAACTATTCGCTCTTTACATGGACAAGAAGGTTGGTGAACCTTCTTGTGTTATTATCGCTTAAATGTTGAATGAATCTTTGTTGACTTTGTGTTGCTTACATTTGCATTCATAATCCAAATATTCAGTTGCTAGTTAGGAATCGACTTATGATCAGAAGTTCCCTCATTTGTCCACGCCGCTGCCCACGGTTGCATCGTTCCCACGCCCACGTTTTTCACGCCCACGCCCACGTCTTTCACGCCCACGCCCACGTTTTAGACTACATTTCCCACGCCCACGCCCACGCCCACGCCACGTTTTAGACCAACCCGTCTGCGCGTCGTGCTTTCCACCGTTTTGTGTCTTCTGAAGGCGTTTTGTAATTGCCGATTGTCGCCGCTATCGCGTCAGTCGCGCGGATGGATGCTTGTAGCCAATTAATTTCCTCCAGAATCGCCTCTGACGCAAAGCGCCTTTCGTCTTCGACCGCATCGACGCTGATTCGCGTCGTCGTTCTAGCGGCGGTCTCCGGAGGCTTCGCGTCGTTTGTTCGCTGAACGCTAAACTTCAATTATCCGCGAACGCGACTTTTCGTCCAAAGTTTTCGCGTTCCGATGAATCGCAAGGTTTGAGGCGTGTATCTTCCCCTTCCTCTCTAATGAGGCGTTCCCTGTACACAGAGACTCTAATAAGGGGAGAGCGCGAGGTGTTTTGAGCGCGACGCGCCATATTCTCACTTCACCTGTGTGTTTCCGCTGCTAAAATAGTCAAAATGCGATTTTTGAAAAGTGCGATTGCACTCGTTTGCACGCAAATGCAGTATTTGGAATCCGCCAGCGCGGTTGGTCCTCGGCTTCTCCTTCTGTGAGATCAAATCGTAAGTCAATTTGCTCAGAATTACAAGAATTGAGTTATGAAACACCTGGTTTCTAATATGCTAAATGAAATCGAGTCGCGCCAGGCTTTGTTTTTGCTTGAACCACAGCGGAAAACTGTTTAGCGACAAGCCGCTGACCTCGTCTTCCGAATATTGAAACGATCGACGTTCGCGTGTGCATAAACTTGTTTGTTTCTCGTCTTTTTTGTAAACGCCGGGATTGTTTGATCGTTCAGCGAAACGAAATGCGATTGTACTTTCGCTTCGCGTGCGTCCGTCAGAGTTCTCCCTTCTCTATCATTGCGAGTCGCCGGAAACGTGGATTTGACACGCGAAGTCGCCGCCTTCTGTACGATTTCGCGTTGTCTGTTTCGTGGGAGGTGGTCTGAGACCAATTACAGGAAGCCCATTTTTTGTCTGAAAGTGGGAGTAACGAGATCAGCGGCGAAACCAAAGATTAGAAGCAACTATTGCGAGGGGTCGGGCGGTGGGCAGCGAGCGGCGGAAAATTCGCGAAGTGACCTTTCTTCGCGTGGCGGCGATTTCGTTCGCGCGGTTTTTATTCTTTTGTACTTTGGAAAAACGTTCGCGAGGGATTTGAATGCACTTTCACGAGATTCACAGCAGGGATTACGGTAAATTTGCTTTGCACCCGCATTCAAACGTGCGTTCTATGAGCACATCCACACTTCACAATCACTTTCAAGGCGTTTTCACACACGCGTGCAGCCGGAGTGAAGTGCAGTCCTTGAGTAATCAACATTCTATTTAAAAAACGTCATCTTTGACATCATCATACGGTAATCCCTAGTGAGGCGGCGGATTAGCAAAGTCCTCGTATTAAACGTTTACCCAAATCGCACCCCCAGAAGACCGCGAACACCAAAGATCCGACGAAAGAGTACGACGTCCCATCTGGACTCCCGCGGCGATCGCCCTGCGCGCCAGCCCCTCCGCACAATCTTTTGCACTTGCGCCCAGCGGAAGTCGCCGGGCGGCAACGAGCGGACGGACGCACGGGGTGCTGATTTGCATAAAATAAAGAAAAAAGCGAGCGGTTTCGCTTTTGTTTGCCTCGAGTCGGCGAAAACATTGCCGAAGAAAGCCCTTTTCGCCCTCTTGCTGCCTAATTCTCTCCGCCTGCGCGCCCGTCGTCGTGGGAATATTTTGATTTCGCCGAACGCCCGTGATCGTCCGCGAATTCGACCGAAAAATCGACGAAATCAATTCCGATTCAGGGCGCTGTTCACCACCGCAATTCACAGACGAGGACGTCGTGGATGTGTCGGAATCTGCGAATTCGCTGCCATGATGCCTTCGACGTCAGCGGCGTTTCTGACGGTTTCGTCGAATTCGTCCGCCGCCGTCCCGATCGGCGGAATCGCCATCCACGCCGCCGAATGTGGGACCACCGATGGCGAACATCAGAGCGCGATCGCGAACTCCTGCAGAAAGACCATCTGAGAGCGAAGACGACATCGACACGAGCCGGTAATTTATGCAAATTAATTCGGTCTGGCGGAGAAAAAAGGAAATTGGGCTCTGCGCTGGTTTTATTGGCTTCTGCTATTGATTTATGGCCCACAGATGAGATTACTCTATTGAGGTCTCAAGCAGGAGATGAATTTCAAAGCGTAGAAGTGGAACTAACTCAAATCTTTGATCGTTTCGCTGATTATTCCCTCCTCGAATATTGCTTACGCCTCATTGCCTTCAACAAAAACACGCGCGCGTAATGGCTGTTCTTTCTCAACGCAGCGAAAGAAACAAAGGCAATGCTGAATGTCACGAGCCGACGATTCTCCTCCATAAGCTCATAACGATCGATATCGCCAAAAATTCGCGTACAATCAGCTGATTATCGACGTGCACTCACCCTCATTAGGCGGGCACGTGCCGAGGTGGGGCGACCGATACTCGCTGCGCATGCTCTCCTCCCCAACGTGCGCACGCGACACGTATTTATCGGAGCAGGACAACTCGGCGCCGCCGATTCGGCGCCAGGACAACTCGGCGCCGGGACGATTCGGCGACGGGACAACTCGGCGCCGGGACTATTCGGCGCCGCGACAACTCGGCGCCGGGACAACTCGGCGCTGGGACGATTCGGCGCCGGAATTGTTTTTGAACTTAATTTCATAAAACATAATTTCTATGACAGAGTTCAAGTCTTCTGCGCCCTGGGCAAGTTTTAAAAGTTACCTGAGGAGAATTTGGGCGAGGACTTGTTATTCTTACGTCGTGTTGTTGGGAAAGAGGCTTTTAACTGAGTTTTAAGGCTTAGTTCTGAGCTAACCATATTGTAACTGCCTTAGGCTTAGGCCTAGGAGCTGCCGCAGGGTTTGTCTAGTGAATTTTGCGCGAGCGGAGCGAGCACAAAATTCACTATGTTAACTGGAGGCTTTGTCTTAGACTTTGGCTTGCCCCATTTAGACACCTGCTTTTGCCTTGTTGTTAAGTCAAATGGTGTCTGATGGGAAATATCATAAGTTCTTTTTCCTGTTCTGTTTTTCCTGAGAGGATAAGTCTTTAGTTGTGATTTTCGCGCTAAAGTCTAAAGCTAAAGCCCAAATTTTCATCCGGTAACGTTTAAAACTTGCTCAAGGCGCAGAAGACTTGAACTCTGTCATAGAAATTATGTTAACTTCAAAAACAATTCCGGCGCCGAATAGTCCCAGCGCCGAGTTGTCCCGGCGCCGAGTTGTCGCGGCGCCGAATCGTCCCGGCGCCGAGTTGTCCCGGCGCCGAATCGTCCCGGCGCCGAGTTGTCCTGGCGCCGAATCGGCGGCGCCGAATCGGCGTCGCCGAGTCGGCGGCGCCGAGTTGTCGCGTACCGGAATTTACCCATTAGGCAAGAGCGTTGGCAATCGCTTTTTGAGTCATATCGATTGTTGTTTCCACCCTTCCCGGTGTACTTGAAGGCAAAGCATTGCCCACTCCTCGTCAAAGTAGAATTTCTGACTCACTAAAGCCACAAATCCGCGTTAATCGGTGGTAAAAGTAGAATTTTACCAGTTTTGCCGTTTCCCGAGTCTTTCGGTGATTTGCAATCGCGAATCTCCGAAAACGCAAATGCGGACCCTGAAGTAGTGCAGCACAGAAAGTACGGTAACGCAGATGTGGGACCTACCGAATAGACAGAAGACGCGAGTATGAAAATTAGACCCATGACGAGATTGAAGTTGAAGATGAGTGTTGAGACTGTTTTAAATGGAAAATGAAGGCGAAAACCGGTCGAACCAGGAAGATGAAAAATCAATTTTTGCGTTTTTGTAATAAGGTTTAACCCAAGTGGAACGGTTTCGTTGATTTCTAAGGACAGAGCGCGAGGGCTGTAGAGTGACAAAACGAGTTTGCTTCAGACGTTGCAACCCATGAATTGATACCAAACGCTTTTTTAATGCACGAATAGGGTAAAAATGGATGCAAACCGGTCCACTCGCTCATAGGGGCTGACTGGCAATGAAGCAAACGTGTGAACTTTGCAGACAGATTATCGTCGAGAGTCCGATCGAGAGTCCGATTCGAAGTCCGATTGAGTCAACTCAAGAATCCCGATTTGATCGCGTCGGCCGTCGCTTTTCCCGGTCCGGTGCAGACAGGACCATCCGCTGAAAGGGGTTGATTTGGGATGAGAATCGAACGGCTGAACTTTACCATACAGACAAGCGCTCTCGCAATCGCGTCGGGAGTCGAAGCGATTGGTGTTTCGCCTTTTCCGGTAAATTTGAACGCGAAACACGACTTCACGAACTCAATTGCGTGAATTTGGGACTGGTAAATGTAGTCCTAACGGTGTTTGCAGTTCATCTGTCGTTCTTCGTTTGGGGTAAGCACTTGATCGGTAGGAACGCCAGTGGTCAACGCTATGACGCAAAGCAATGCAAAGCAGCATCGCTAATAAATGCTATGCTATAAAGAGCTGAAGCGATGCTAGACCACACATGTAGCACTGCTTTTTAACCATTTAAGCTGTAGATTATTCTAGAATCACCAAACAACCCCAGATCACCAACTCATCATGGCCAAAGGAAAGCGTCAGACCGCCGTAGCCGTTGAAGAGACCCAGGAAGCGACGAACTCCTCAAGAACGACTCCAACTGCTCCGAAGCGGACCAGGGAATCGAAGTAGAAGATTCCGTGGACTCTGTCGCCTTGCTGCTGGAAGACTACATCCACAGCGCCTCGGACAAGACCCCTCTGACGCGCCAGAACGCCGTCAAGCAGATCAATCGACTCCTGGACAGAACGTACGTCTACGAAGATCTGGAATCGACCCAAGACGCCCTGATGGAGCTGGTTCAGAAGAACGTCCTGCGCTCAAACGAGGACTCGTTCGTCCTGTGCCGGCTAGTCGCACTTCTGGCCATCCAGCTGGGCGCCGAAGTCAGCAAAGACGTGGAAAACGTGCTCAGAACGCTACGTGAGCTGATCGCCGACCAAACGAAGCCAGAAAAGGTCAGAGCTGAGGCTGCCGCAGCCCTCGGACTGTGCGTCTACCTCTCCGCCGAAGAATACTCCGATCTGCAGGATTCTCTCGAAGTGCTCCACAAGGCGTGGAGCAAGACAAACTCGGAGAAACTCGCATGTTCGGCCTTGTCGGCGTGGTCGCTTCTGGCTGATCAGGTCGACGACTACGATGAGATCATCAGTCAGCACGAAGACGTCGTCGAACTCCTCGACTCGAAATTCCTGCAAGTGAGGACAACTGCTGGAGCGGCTCTCGCCACGCTTTTCGAGATGGCGCGCGAAAACGACGATGAATTCGCGTTCGAGAATCAGGAATTGATTGTGGAGAAGATCCGCGATCTCTCGCGTGAATCCGTGAAGCACCAATCGAAGAAGGAGCGCCGCGAGCAGCACTTCAGCTTCCGTCCGATTCTGAACTTCCTCGAAGGCGGCGAAGTCAAGTTCGGCTCCGTGAATCTCGCGAAGCAGATGATGAAGTTCGAGAGCTTCCGCGAGCAGAATCTCTACAACGCGCTCTGTCATTTCCTGAAAGACGGTCTCCTGAGTCATCTGAACACAAATCTCCAGCTCCGCGACCTCTTCGATCTGGGTCCTGTGCAGAAGAAGGAGGAGCAATTGTCCGGAATCAAGGCGATCGAGAAGCGACAGGAGGAGAAGAAAAGCTTCATGAAGCAACTGAATCAGCAGAAGGACGCGAAGGTGAATCGGGTGAAGCAGAGCAGGAGCACGAAAGCCCACATTGGACGCGATTCTGATTGATTTGCTGTTTTGAATTTTGGATAAAATAAAGTAATTTGCTTGCATTTGGACCACACAACACCACATAACAACCATGAAGGGGTGATTTTGCAAAATTCTGTATTAGATTCCTATTTTGCGCCACAACATGTGAATCACGCACCCGTTGAGAGGAGGAGCGGATGACAGCATGACGCAAGCCTACATTCCGATCATCCAACGCAAGCCTACATTCCGATCGTACGACGACAGTCCGTGCAGGAATCAGGTCGTTGTGACAGCAGGAATCATGTCGTACATGCACGAATAACCTTCGGGGCATACGGTATCGTCGTATGAAATGCACGTCCAAACGCCCATTGTACGACGAGGATTGAACCCGTCACTTTCCGGCTGACACGTCCCTCTTGATCATGTCACTTTTTGAGTTTTTTGACACGTTGGCACGATCCCACGTGATCGTTTCAGCGAAGAAACCCAAAAAACTGCCTCGTTCTCCGCTAAACCAACGGGTGGAGGTTTACTGTTTTTCCGCTCCCTTTCTGACTCATGCGACCTTTCCTTCTGCAACCAATTCAAAAAAACCTTTATAAAAAGACGTCCGACTCTCAAAAAAACCGGTCGGATCGCGCGTCCCCGAATTGGGTAACCGACTACTTAAGACGGAGATAAATCGCCGCCGCCGCTGCGACAGACGACGACGTGCAACATGGCGACCAGATTTATCGCTCTCTTCTTTGTCGGTTTTTTCGTTGGTTCGTCTATTGATTTGTGGTGAATTCGCGTATTTTCGATGATTTCAGCTCGAGGAATCAGCGGAAACCCTGTGGATATTGACTGCTCGGCTGCGAAGGACCCTGGGACTGGAAACAATCGTGAGTTTAAGCCTTTATAAGCTGGAATTTTGGACCTGTTATTCCTAGGCACATTGAGGAGCATTTAAATCAAAGATCACCGTCAGGCGGCACACCCTAACGACGTTTTTGTTTGGTTTTTGGTGTTTTCGATGTTGTGCTTCATGGTCAGCGACCTTGATTCGTCTGGTCGGGCGCTAGAACGGAGGCAGATGGCGTCTGCTGATAGCGCATTGAATTCCACAGTCCAGAGCTCACAAATGAGTCATCTAATTAATGGGGATGCGTTTTGTAGCTCTTAGAGCATGGAATTTTCTCGACTCTTAACGGGACACGGACATCGTACAAGTCTTTGATTTTTCTGTCCCTTTGTCCGTGTCCGTGTCTCTTTAAAATACCCGAAAAGTTTTGAGTCTTTTCAATTTTGAGTAAATTTTTGTCGTTTCTCCTTCAAAAGTTGATTTTTATAAATTTGATTTTACGCTTAGTTTGTCTACTTGATGCGTTTACAAAGGGGGCTGTGCTAGCTAGCCATCCAGCTCGCAAAAAGGCGACCCAATTTGTTGGAATTTTGAACCTATCTACGCTCATCTAAAATCACGTTTAGCCTCGCAGCAATTCTACTACGACCCGGAATGGAACGTCTGCTTGGCGTTCAAGTACAACGGAATCGGCGGCAACACGAATCGCTTCGAGTCCCGCAGCGATTGCGAAGAATTCTGCGTTCCGGCGGGATCCGCGTGTAAAGGACCTGGAAACAGTGAAATCGTGGAGCCTTTGAATGTGAATGCCGATCGCTGTGATCCTACCGTATGCCCTAAGGGCTATTCGTGCATTTTTGGTGGAAGTCCTATTTGCTGTCATACTGAGAATCAAGGTGGGAAATTCGATTTTATAGAATTGATCAGACAAATTGGATTTAGAAGCGTTCAACGCGGCAGAATCGGACAAATGCCCGGATGGATCAAAGGCCGATGGTGTCATGACGTTCTACTTTCGGGCCACTTTCGCTCATTCGTGTCAGGACCTGAGTTGTGGCGCCAAACAGAAGTGTGTTCAAGTGAACGAGCATTTCGCCAAGTGTTGTGGTGATCTCTAAATAAATTGTTAACGTTGTTTTTGCTGCAAATTTAGCGATTCGAGGAGTGGCCAAAGACGACGTAAAACCGCGTTTCCGTAGAATTGATTTGGTTTTGAATTACGCCTTAAAAAGGGCATAAAAGCCATAAAACAAAACTCCCTGATGTTTTGGCTACTTTCTGTTATAAATTTCGGCTATTTCGAGTGATCTTGAACGTTCGTCGCAATCTCAAATTGGTCTTGAACGGCCCAGGAAAAATTGTTGCTTAATGGTAGAAAATTATGAAAATTTGTCATTTGCAAGTCGACTCTGCACGATGACTCGTTGTTTTGCTTTTTCTCAGCTTTTCTCATAATTCTGTCGTTCTAGACTAATTCGAGATTGCGACAAACAATCGTAATCGTTTCACCGATTTCTATTAGGTTTCAATCGCTCAAGATTACGGTACATCCATCAAGCCAAAGAAAGTCGAGGTAACTCATATTTCGTCTCAAAAATCGCAATTTAAAAAATCGAATCAATCAATCGTTTCACCGGTTTCAATCGCTAAAGATTACGGTGCTATTAGAGGGTACCGTCACGGAGGGTCAACAAGTAGACGAAATATCCGAAAAATCAAATAAGGTTTGAGGAGCTCGTTTTCCAGCATCCATCAAGCCAAAAAAAGCTCGACGAGTTTGAAACTCGAGGCTCATACTTCGTCTCAAAAACTCTGAAATTCGCTAAATCGCAACTTTAAAAATCGAATCGATTTTGTCGTATCAAACTTCACATCCAGTTTTTGTCGACTTCAACGATCAGACTCTCAACTAAAAAACAACGATCAAGTAAACAGTTGCGAAATTTGATATAAACAATGCTCACGACATAAAATGGCTTTCAACGAATAGCGTCCGATCACATGAGCCTCTAGCTGTACTAATTCGGGGTTAAAGTGCGAAAACCGGTGACGCCGCCATCTCCTTCGCTCATTCGCACTTTTGGCGCAGAGATCAATCAAAGTTCACCCCGTTGTCTACTTCCGCTGACTCAGCGACCCCACGTTGCGTGTTCTAGCACCACCCGTGTGCTGTAACTGTTTGTATGTGTGTGTGTGCTGTCATCCTAGCCAGCGCACATTCAGCGCCAAAGCCCTCGCGCAACCGGTTATTTGTGTTCGTTCCGAGCAAAGTCTCTATTTAAGCGCGGATCGATTGCACCACACACACAGTCAACACCTCCACAACATGACGTTTCGATTTGTCACGTCCGTCTGCTTCCTAGGTGCGTTACACGTTCACTGCCCTCAGTCCTCGTTTTTACCGTATTTTTAGCTTTTGTCGTTGGCGCTCCTGTCGAACAACCGGAATATCCAAACTGCGACCTTCCCAAAGACGCCGGAAACGGAAGAAACCGTTAGGACTACCTTTACCAGTTGCAAATTCTCAGATTTGAGTTTAGTGAGCCAAAAGTTCTACTTTGACCACGATTGGAACTCGTGTTTCGCGTTCAAATACACCGGAAAGGGCGGAAACACGAATCGCTTTGACTCCCGACGCGATTGCGAGAGCGCTTGTCTGTATGGTAAAGTTCAGCCGTTTGGTTCACAGCCAGATCAACTTGTTTTAGCGGATGGACCTGTCTGTACCGGACCGGGAAAAGCGACGGCCGACGCGATCAAGTGGGATCAGCATTCCTGTGACGATACCGTATGCCCCGAGGGATATTCGTGCATGTACGACATGAGTGGACCTTCCTGTTGTCACAATGAGAATAGCGGTATTCAGGGAAGCTGAAGCGGAACGCAATATACGGTAGTTTCAGAGGCGATCGATCAAGGCTACGCTGACAAGTGTCCGGACGGATCGAAAGCCGAGGGAATCCAGCGCGAATACTTTGTCGCCACGTTCGCGAAATCCTGCAACGACTTGCTGTGTGGTCCTAAGCAGAAGTGTCAACAAGTCAACAAGCACTTTGCCAAGTGTTGTGGCGCAAAATAGGAATTTAATAAAGATTTTTTCTAAGATCGCGATCGCCAATCGCCCAACGCTCACTTAGGTGCGACCGTGTTTGTTATTGTATAGCAGCGTGATCGAAATCGCCCTCGAGTTGTCCGTCCAATTCATGACCTTGACTTTGCGGAAAACAGGTTCTAATTTATGAGTTTGTTTTGTGCAGAATTGTGCTTTGATTCGATCGAATATGCTCGGTGGTTGTTATAAGATTAAATTTCAATGCGCTGGTACTGTATTTTGACGTTGTGCCTGGATCAATGCTTTATACGAACACGCTAGTACTACTACATACCGTTTACGGTACCAAATTTACCGCAAAACGAACGTGACGCAATTTCAACGGCGTCAAAAGTCGAAAATATATGTTTTTGCAAAGACGGCAAAACAATTGCTGTGAGTGGAAATCAAATTCAATCAATCAAGAAATCAATCAACCCGAAAAATCAAATTTCGACTACGTAAACCTCTAATCAGAGCAATGCGCGCTTGATTGAACAAGAATGTTTCAGATAATTCAAGAATTTGATCTCTTTTCTCTTTCATCGTCTCTTTTAGAATTGCATGGGATAGAATACCGCTAATCCGTGGCGTTCTCAGAGCTCCGCTACTTCTTTAGAAGCGCTCAATCAAGATAAACAAGCTGACAAATGTCCGGACGGCTTGAATATCTTGAAAACCTGAAAAAACAACTCAAATTTTGAAGGCTACGCTAGAACCATAACAGTCTTTCTTAATGTAAAGGTCTTAGGTTGCCTTACGCTCTCTATACGCGAGGCTAAGGCTATACCTAAGCTATACCTAAGCTAATTAGACAGTTATTAGCAAGACTAAGAGCAATCAAGGCAACCTAAGACCCTTAGTACATGAAGTGGTATAACTCTGAAAAGAACAATTACTTCAAAGTGCCGTTGATGGCTTCAGATAGGTTGCAAGCGTCGCTCGTCTTGGTTTTTTGCAAAAATTCATTTCGTCAATTCGAGAATTTCATCAACCGTACCCTGTTTACATCGACTTCCACAATTTAATCCTCCTTTTGATCTTTCCTTGTTGTTGCTGTGAATGTGGCACGTACACTTCTCGATTTCGCTCCTGCGCTGACAGACAACAACACAACAACGAGTTCTGCGGCTTATTCCCCAAATCGCTTCCTTCTCCGCGATTCAACCTTTGACCGCGCCGCTCTCCCACAGCCTATTTAACCCCGGCGTTCTCGTCGCTTTCAACGAATCGAGAGTTTGTGGTCTGCGCGTGTGGTTCTCAAGGTTGCCGCATGAAAGAAGACTTCGTTTTGATGTTTTCAGATTCATTTCCAGTATGATCGCGCTGTTCATCACCCTCGTCCTACCTGCCTCGACTCATCCATTCCCTGCCTACCCCTACGACTGCCATCTGCGGCCAGATCGGGGGTACGGTAAACGTACGTGTTGCTGTGAACTACGAATGGTAAAAGTCTTTTTTTCTAGAATTTTCCCAGAAATTCTACTTTGACTCCGAATGGAACAACTGCTTCGGCCTTAAATACGGCGGTCGTGGTGGGAACCTGAACAGGTTCAACAGCTATGAGGAGTGCTTGGGAGCTTGTCAGTACTGTAAGTCATTCAAATAGGAAAAATTGGGAGAAATCAGGGTTTCAGTGGATGGAATCACGTGCACTTCGCCGTACGCCGAGGTGAATCCGATCAAACTCGGATACCACTGTGATCGCCGCTGTCCCGAAGGCACAGAGTGCAAAACAGGGCTCTATGTGTCTTGCTGCAATTCCACAATGGACGGTCAGCTGTGAAGCGTAGTACTCGAATAACTCGCAAAATGACAATTTCAGCCTGGGCCTCAGTGCGCTGGGACGAAACGTGCGCTAATGGCGGTGCAGCGTCCACAGCTACGGTAGCTCGCTCCTGTGACGATCTAATCTGCCAGCGAGGAGAGTCAATATGCGTTCAAGAGAATCCGTACTACGCGCGTTGTTGCGGAACAAAGCAGGCGGCCGTTTCGAGCGACCAAGGCGTTCCAGAGAATAATCCGTACGCGTGATCTCCTGCTAAGAGTGGCTGCGACCAACTGTTCTTAATGGATTAAAGCACTTTCATCAATAAATTGATCATATAGTGAGGACAAAGACACGCGGAGGATACTCAAACAAAGAGAAAAGAGGGTTTTTGGTTAGCCAAACGTCAAAATTATACAACAGAGCCTCAACGTACCGTAGTGCAACACTCAATTTGCTCATTTCCGTCATTTCAGCGACTCGGACGCGACTTCGGACACCGAAATCATCAACAAACTGCTGAACAAAGGCTACGATTGGCGCGTCCGCCCGCCAGGAACGAATCTCTCGCTCCCAGGTACGCAATTCAACCCCCGAATCCTCGAGTTTCACCGCCCGCACGCTTGCAGGGAGCCACGGCCCCGTGGTGGTCTCCGTGAACATGCTGATCCGCTCGATCTCGAAGATCGACGACGTGAACATGGAGTACAGCGTGCAGCTGACCTTCCGCGAGAGTTGGGTCGACGGGCGGCTCGCCTACGGCTTCCCCAAGGACAGCAAACCCGAGTTCCTGATCCTGACCGCCGGGCAGCAGATCTGGATGCCCGACTCGTTCTTCCAAGTGAGTCTCTCGGGCGCCGCCGCCGCCGCTAATCCGCCGCGCGATTCCAGAACGAGAAACAGGCGCAGAAGCACATGATCGACAAGCCGAACGTCCTGATTCGCGTCCACAAGGACGGCGTCATCCTCTACAGCGTGCGCATCTCGCTCGCCTTAAAGCGCATTTGGATCAAGTTTTATTCACAGAATCATGTCCTTGAGCAACACAACCAACAATGCAAACAGTGAAACATTCCATCAAAATCTCAAAAATTACCCGAAACTTGATATCTTGAATAGCGCGTCCAGTAGATCATATTGAACGCGATGAAGAACGCTGGGAACATTAGCCCTGAAACTACTGTATGACCGGGGTTACTGTCAGCTGCGCCTACTTGATATGTAGTCGGCCCTCTTGGCGCGATCTTCAATGTCGAGGCGGCGCCCGATCCACCGCACGACCGCGAGTCTCTTGATGAATTGGAGGAGACGATTCCGTTGATTACGATTCCGTCGCGACCGATTGTAGACGACGATTTCAGGCGGCGAGCTGTCGAACTCATCGCCAGCGCCGAACATGCGCTGCTTCACCCAGACCTCCGCGTCGGTTACGGTATTGTCGCTTTGGAGATGAGATTCGTGTTCGGAATCAGCAGCGACGTGTTGTTCATCGCCGGAGCGTGATTCATAAGAGTGTTTGAGTTCTCTTTGTTGCCTGAGAGGGTACTGTAGACGTGGAGAGAGGAATCGCTGTGGGAGACTCACTTTTGTAGAAACTCCTTGATGAGATGTAGGTGACCCAAGCGAATTCGAGCAGAGCGCCGAAGATGAACGTCAAACAGGCTAAAATAGGGGTGTTAGAGGGAAGTATACGGTAGAATATGCTTCAGTGTTGGAAAATTCGAGAGTTAGGTCAGAAAGAAAAATTGGTTTTAAACCTAACTGAACATGTGAATTTTCCAAATTTTGAACTTGGGGTGGTTGAATGACTTAAAGTTGTGCCATCTTATACTAGTAAACTTCATACATTCGACAGATTATGGCTAAGAATTGCTTACCTCCAATCCACACATCGATGGCTTTTGTATACGATACCGGCGGCAACTTGGCGTTGATTCCAGAAGCCTGGGTGGTCATCGTCAGCAACGTCGTGACTCCCAGCGTGACTCTAGCCGGCACAGCACTGCGATCAAGCCAAAACGAGACCTAAAATGCGATTTATCAGTCTTTTGTGGCTGCACTTGAGCCACGTACCCACGAGACAATGACGAGCATAGTGCTGGGAATGTAGAGCTGCAGCAGATAGTAGGAGAATTGGCGTTTGAGCTCGAGAACAGTGCGGAGACAGGAGTAGGTTCCCGTGTTGGTGTTGCTGGTGCAGTAGGTGGTGGTGACGTTGTTGAGTTGGAAAGAGGGGAGCGACGTCTCCAGACCGTCTTTCAACTGAATTGGATTCTCTTTCTTCCATTCGTATTCTGAATTTTGAGCGGATTTTGAGCGGAAATTGAAGAAGACTACAGTACCTATGTCATCGCTGGTATACGCATAGGAAGCGAGGTCGATAAGACACGTTTGCACGTCCATGGGATAGTACTAAAGCAATCGTTCAGTCATTCAGAATTCTCTCAACATGGATGTTCAACCAGAACACAAACAACGCGGTCTTGTGGAAAACTTCCTTATTTCGGACTTTAGACAGACACTTTGGTTCAATTTAGACGAAAATCAACGTTTTTTGGTCGAATTATGCAAATTGCATTTCCCTATTTTGAGGCTTTTCTGGGAAGTTAGTCATCTACAGGGCTTCCTGCTCCGATGACGTCACTTTTCCAGTAAATGCCAAATTTCGCAAGGTTCAGTTTGGCTTCCAGATGCCAATTCGTTTTTCCTACAAACGCGGACCTAATCTTTCAGAAAACCAGCGTGCAACACGCGACAACTCAGCGTTGCGTGCGTTTTTGGTTCAGAAAGCGCTTTGGGGTTATTCTGCAAGAGGGAAAAGCAAAGAAGCACTCGCCTCCGTTCAATTGGCTTGATTTAGGCTCTACTCATGCTGCTTTGCTCCGTTAAGGGCTGTTTTTAGCTTGAGGAAAGCGTGCAGAACCGTTGTGCGCATCGAAATCGATTCCTTCGAGCGTGTTGGTACACCGTAACCCCTTGTTCATAACCCTGTTTGTGTCTCTGCTCGATTCATCCTCCAGCGCGTTATCTCAGTTCTCTATTTCCAACAAGCAGACTCCATTTCTAGTCTGACCTGAGAAACGTCGCATGTTCGGTCTTTGATGCCCGATTCCGCGAACTTTTAATTGGACCTACGAGGGAGAGAGTTGCAAATTGGTATTTTGAGCCGAGTTTGGGTGTCGTGTGACCGTGCGAGGAGCTAATTAAAGATTACAAACTAGAACAAAAAAATCAGAAACTATGAGCGGATCTGATCGCCGCACCCCTCGCACAATAGCACAGAACTTTGCCAATGAGCTATATGAATGCAGCTTAAATGTCTGAATTGCATGCGACTATATGCTGATAGTCTAGACTGAACTTCTAGCTCTGCAGTCATCGTAAACTGAGCCTTACACAAGCCTAATAAGCTTTTGTGAGTTAATTGTAATGCTGGGTGGTCCTTTCTGCTTAACGAAGTCCTAAAAAGTGACCCAATTAGCCAAAATTATGTCCCATGGTAATTGCTTTGACGTCAAAGCCCCGAATTCATCCTTTTTTCCGCACTTTCAGAACGTCATTTCAGTTTGGCACCTTCAAAAATTCACATTTCAACCCCCGAAACCAAAGAGTGAAACGTTGCACACATTCTCCAGAACACAAATGTATGCAAAGTATGCTAACGGACGTCATTGTTGTCCTAGCGGAGCGGAATGGAGACCAACGCGCGTCGAATAAATAATTAACGTCTTAAGCAAAGAACCCCACTTGCGTGGCAAACAGGCGGATCGAATTACCACGTTCGAGGAGACTTCTTCGCGCGCGCCGTTTAGCACCTCGCGCGCGCACAGAACTCACCTCTAGATGCATGGGACAGGAGAGGACGAGCGAGATGCGCACGCTGTAGAGGATGACGCCGTCCTTGTGGACGCGAATCAGGACGTTTGGCTTGTCGATCATGTGCTTCTGCGCCTGTTTCTCGTTCTGGAATCGCGCGGCGGATTAGCGGCGGCGGCGGCGCCCGAGAGACTCACTTGGAAGAACGAGTCGGGCATCCAGATCTGCTGCCCGGCGGTCAGGATCAGGAACTCGGGTTTGCTGTCCTTGGGGAAGCCGTAGGCGAGCCGCCCGTCGACCCAACTCTCGCGGAAGGTCAGCTGCACGCTGTACTCCATGTTCACGTCGTCGATCTTCGAGATCGAGCGGATCAGCATGTTCACGGAGACCACCACGGGGCCGTGGCTCCCTGCAAGCGCGCGGGCGGTGAATCACGAGGATTCGGGGGTTGAATTGCGTACCTGGGAGCGAGAGATTCGTTCCTGGCGGGCGGACGCGCCAATCGTAGCCTTTGTTCAGCAGTTTGTTGATGATTTCGGTGTCCGAAGTCGCGTCCGAGTCGCTGAAATTACAAATTGAGTGTTGCGCTAGGCTAAGTTAAGGCTCTTCTGTATAATTCTGACGTTCAGTCCGCCTAAAACCGTCTTTTCTCTTCTAGTTTTCATTTAAATTTAATTTTTAACCAACTTTCTCCTTTTTAGACCCATTCATTTCAGTAACCGAATCTGCGACATTTCCCAAAGCAATTTCATCCATTCCCCTCAAGACCGCCATTTTCGTGCAGAATTAAAACGGAAAAACAACATTCTAATCATTTCACTCGGAAAACGAGCGCATCGGAAGGGTAATCGACTCATTCACTCAGTTAACCTAATTTGCCCTATCGAAATGAGCGCCTCAGGACCCAAAAGTGATTTCTGCAAGCGAACTCAGCGAATCGCCGCCGCCTTCCAACAGCGGAGAGAACAAAGGAATGTTTACCTCTTATCGACAGCGTGATTTATGCGCTGAAATCGAAAATTAATCTTTTATTGCGTGCTGCAATTGATGTCTCAACAGGAATTGCGCAAAATTCTGGAATCTTCGCTTGTGAAGAACTAATTAGTGTGTGGAGCAATTAGAATTCAAAAAATTGAACTTTTGAAGGAGAGACGGTCGGTAATTAGCATTTCTGACGCTTTTTTTGTTCAGTAAAAGTAGGTCAGAAGGTTAAATTGATATAAAGCAAAAGTAAAGAGGTATTTGGTCCAAATTTGACGAATTAAGTGGTGCTCAGGTGAGCTCATTGACTACTACAGTCACTGAGGAGCACCCAGGCACCGACGAGCTCATAAAGAACGACCCCAATTGCTCCGAAGCGGACCAGGGAATCGAAGTAGAAGATTCCGTGGACTCTTGCGCTTTGCTGCTGGAAGACTACATCCACAGCGCCTCGGATAAGACCCCACTGACGTGCCAGAACGCCGTCAAGCAGATCAATCGACTCCTGGACAGAATTACGTCTACAAGATCTGGAATCGACCCAAGACGCCCTGATGGAGTGGTTCAGAAGAACGTCCTGCGCTCAAACGAGGACTCGTTCGTGTGCCGGCTAGTCAGTTCAACTGGGCTTGGATAGCAAGCCAGAGATCATAAGATCTGCTTTCTTCAATTCTAACTATGGAATTAGCTCTTGGAAAATCCTACTTCCTTGAAGTTCAAAATCAGGAAGTTACAACCTCACAAAGTCCACTTTTAGCCTTGAATTCCGGGATCTAGGGTGATATCATCAAATTGAAGCGTAGTACCAAGTGTCAATTTGCAAAGACGACGCTCTCATTTGGATTCGACGTAAAATGACACATTTTTTTTTATGTTTCAAAGTGCGCTAGTCCTCCCAGAGCTCAAACTAAGCTCCAAGTTCCACTTATCAGTCACCACAGACTTGAACTTTAGCCCCAAACCACCCTGAACTCTAATGAAACAAACAAACCATGTTTTGAACAGAAACGCCGCGAGGAATACCAACAGAACAGCGGCCGCGTTGGGCATCGAAGACGAAGAAAAGGCAGGACGAACGTGTGAAGTTTAGTGTCTCGCAGCTACGGGTCTCGAGACGAACTAGTCTAGTCGCGTGCGCAAAGAAGAGACGATCACCTAGCAATCGTCAACCGTCGCCAGCACCATAACGAGGCTAATAATCGCACGCGTGAAGGAGAATTGCGGGAGGGAGATTTCGTTAATCGAGCGAGAAGAGAAGAGGAAAGGAATCAACTCACGCCGCTCTCGCAGCGGACGCACATCTTCGTTGGGAGAGCCTCGCTGGAGGGGCGGGGCTCCCGCCACGAGGGAAAACATACGCGCGCGCGAGCGAGAAAAGGAGCCAATTATGCAAACAAGGTTTTGAGTCGCAGCGTTGACTGCCGACGCAGACAACAGCGGTGAGAGTGGAGTGGGATTGTGCAGGATTGAAGCTTGAAATAACCGAAAATTATGATTTAGACGCTAGACGTATAGCTCGATTCCGCAACTTGAAGAGTATGCTTGGATAGCTCATTGGCAGAGTTCTGTGTTGTCGCGCGAGGAGTGCGGCGATCAGATCCACTCGTAGTTTCTGATTTTTTGTTCTAGTTTGTAATCTTTAATTAGCTCTCGCACGGTCACACGACACCCAAACTCGGCTCAAAATACCAATTTGCAACTCTCTCCCTCGTAGGTCCAATTAAAAGTTCCCGGAATCGGGCATCAAAGACCGAACATGCGACGTTTCTCAATTCAGACTAGAATGAAGACTGCTTGTTGGAAATAGAGTTTGGAATTGAAATGACGCGGTAGAGGAGATGAAGGGAGAAGAGACACTATAAGGGGTATGAACGACGGGTTACGGTATCCCATCAAGCTCAAAGGGATCCGATTTCGATGCGGTATAGCGAGATCTACGGTTCAGCGCTCTTCCTCAAACTAAAAACAGCCCTTTGTGGAGCAAAGCAACATGAGTGGAGCCTAAATCAAGCCAATTGCAAGTAGGCGAGTGCTTCTTTGCTTTTCCCTCCTGCAAAATTACCCCAAAACGCGTTCTGAACGAAAAACGCACGAAACTACGAGTTGTCGCGTGTCGCACGTTGGTTTTCTGCAAAAACAAGTCTGCGTTTGTAGGAAAAACGAAATAAACCATCTGGAAGTGAAGCCGAACCTTGCAAAAATTGGCATTTACTTGAAACGTGACGTCATGGGTGCAGGAAGGTCTATGGATGAGAAAATCCAGAGAAAGCCTCAAAATCAGGAAATCGGGAATCCACTTTACATAATTCGGCCAAAAAACGTTGATTTCGCCCCCAACTAGACTGACATGTTGTCTAGAGCCTGAGATAAGGAAGTTTTCCACCCAACATCTCATTGTCAGCGCATTTAGCAGCAAAAATTCATAATTTTCTTCATATTTGCTTCTGAAGAGGATTCTTTAACTTCA
>MQUG01003708.1:0-21134 GCA_007213375.1 Steinernema feltiae | reverse complement strand
AGCATCGATGTTGACTTGTCGCTCGTCAACTAAATCGCGTCAATGTAAATAACATGAGAAATACAGACCAACAATTAAAAAAACGCAGTTTATTTCAATTATCAAATCACAGATTGAGTCGGAATTCGGGAAATCAATACCCACGATGGCGCTGTTTGTTGTTCTCGCAGTAGCGGTAGATGTAGTCGTCGACCTTGCGCTTGAAGCCGGCGCGGTCGTTTTTGTACTGGGCGGCGGCGTCGTTGTTGAGCGCGTCGTCAAAGTCGATGAGGTCGCCGAAGAGGTCGGCGAGGCCCATGAGGACGTCGCGGATGCGGCGCGTCGGCATCCAGCCGAAGCCGTCGAGCGAGTTCTGCCGCAAGATGCTCAGGCAGATGGCGCCGTCCTCGTTGATGTTCGGGTGCCACACGCGCGTGAGGCACTTGACCACCGGCGGCACGTTGTTGTACTCGGGCGGCACGGAGACGGTGAACTTGAACTGACCGCCCTGGTACATTCCCTCGCTCGGCGTCACCACGAGCTCCATCTCGTGCAGCGCGGTCGCGTTCGGGAAGGAGAGTTTGGCGGTCGCGTGCTTGCTGTACTCCTTCTGCAGCTCCTGCACCTCTTGCGAGAGCAGTTTGTCGCGGATGCCGATGCGCGTGCCCAGGTACGCCTTGTTCTCGTCGACGCCCTTGATCCGCTTCTGGAGGTTCAACATGATTCGACTGCGTCGGTTGCTCTCATCGAGGAAGCGGAGCTCTGATATGACGGCGAATCGGAGGGAAAAGCGATGCGGATGGCATCGCATCCAGAATATTCTTCAATCGGTCTCTCTTTCTGGAAATCTCGATAAACGACAAAGGATTGATTTATTGCTTCCATAAACGAAGAATCACGCGGCGACCTTCTCCACGCCGGGCCCGATGTCGAAGACGACGTTGTTCGCTTCGTCGAACACGAATTCTTGCTCCTCGACGTTCTCCACGTTCTCCTTCTCGACTTCTCCGATCGATTGCTGCAAAAATGAAGCCATTGGATCTCAAAAATCCGGCTCTCTCGACTCACCCCCTCCACGGAGAGCTTCTTGATTGTCGCCGGTCCCTTGTGCTGGAAATTCGCCGCTGTGTAGTACATGTCGCTCATCTGCGGGGGACACGTGAAGTGCTTGTCATCTGAAAGAGCGCATTTTGGATCAGAAATGGCGGGAAATCGCGACTTACCGAGCGGATTCTTTGTCGCAAAGCAGAGTTTCTTCTTCTTCCAGCAGACGATCACTCCGATGACGACTGCGAGCACGAAGACGATCGCGGCTGCGATGATCGCGATGAGGAACACCGGAGGTCCGTCCTGCGCAGCGGCGGACGTCGACGAATGCAGCGGAGCGAGCGAATCATTCCGTTTCACTCGTTCTCGATTCGTCACCGCAACGTTCTTCGTTGTCGGAAGCTCCGTGGACGCGGGAGGCTGCGGTTTCTTGCTTCTTCCCGCGGCGGTCTTCGCGGTTGTGTTGGTGTCTTCGTACGTCTTGTTGCTGCCGGAGAGCATGAACAACTCGCCATCGGGAGTTTCCGCCGTCGCCACGATGCTCAGCGCGAAGATTGCGAGCGCGAGTCCAACGAACGCCACGAGTCGACTTCCCATCGCGTTTTGTCGACCGATCGACTCACTTCGATTCACTCAAAATGGCGAAATTCGGGAGAAACGCGTGGCGGAGTCACCCACACGTGTCTAGACAATGCGATGGAGCGTGCCAGCGGGCAACCTCGATTTCGTCACCGCTTTCTCTTCTTCTTGAGCATACATACTGCGCTGATAAAAAGGCGGCAAAAACAGCGAATGAGACTCAAATGTACTGATTGACTTGAGGATACAAGTTGGAAAACATGAATTGATCGGCATTCTCGTCAAAAGCGCTGACAACCGGTTTACGATGATTCTGCGCGCTGAACTTCAGGAAGCGCGTGTAATAAACGAGGAAATACGCGAAAATTAAGATTTTCCACGCGGTGGTCATTCCGGTGTCAACTGTAAAATCCCGATTTGAAAGCCGCTCGCATCGGTAGATTAATTCGATTAATAATAAACGAATAAATTCGAATTTTCGAAAAACGTGAGGCGAGCGAGAGGCGACAACGCACCCGCTCTCACTGTCGCTCGGCATCGCCGCGTTTCGAACTGCAGTTTGCTCTACAACATTTTTGTTCTCTGCTCGTCTGCACTCTCTCCCGCTGTCATGATCTCCGCTATCCAAGCCATCTTGCTGCTCAAACGCGTCTTCGAGAAGTCGGATGCTGAAGATCTCGATTGTGCGCCTCTGATGGCAGCCGGCAATCTCGCCTGTGCGCCTCTCATGGCAGCCGGCGATCTCGCCTGTGCGCCTCTCATGGCAGCCGGCGATTTGTCAATTTCCACTGATGAAGCTGACAACCTGGAATCGTCCTATGCGGACTGGACGTGGGGAATCATCGCCGAAAGCACGCCGCCGCCTTCTCTCGCTGGAGACTTTTTCGACCGCGAAGATATGGATGCCAGCGTCGATCTACCCGAATTGGATCTCTCGCAGCTGACCATTTCATTGCCCGGGTGCTACTCTGCGGAAACCGTCAACTCCGTTGACTCGGTGATCGAATACTCGTCGATCGACTGCTCCAGCTGCTCCAGCGGAGACTACGACTACTACTACTACTCATACGAGAGCTTCGAGTCGTCCGAGGTAGGTTGCTCCCATGTCACCAGTTTCAGAGCGTTCAGCTGCGACGGAGAAGTGAACAACTGGGTCGAGAAGCCCACGCTCCGCACATCTGCTTCCTGTCCCGCCAAGCTGTTTCTCCAGTCGCGTCGCTGAGTGAAGTGGAACCTCTTCGTCGTTGTTTTCCTCTTTCGTTTACTTGTTGTTTTCTTTGTTTAATTTCTATTTTCTCCCATAAACTCTCTTCCAATCAGAAAATTGACTTCTTTGACTTTACGATGAATGTAAAAAACTTGTGCTTCGACGCAGACGGAGCATACGCGAGCTACGACTCGTCCGAGGCAGGCTGCTCCCACGTCACCAGTTTGTGCTCCGACGCAGACGGATGGATGAGCTGGATCCTTCAATATTCTGTCAGGTGGAAATGTTCGCTCAAGCTTCTTCGCAACGGTCTTCTCGTGCGCTGATGCTGCGCGTCCAGGGACCAGACGCGTGGGCCGCTTCCCCAATGTCTTCATTGACAACTTCGAAAAATTTCCCTCCCGTTTCCATTCCAGTTGAAGACAAACGGTGGCAATGTCCAGAATCAATGAAAATTCACGATTTTCCGTTGACTTCTACGTAGAATTTTGGCGCGCGTTGACAATACGCGATTTTTTGCTTTTCCCAGCCAAACGCCCACATTTCTGTGCTCATGAGGGCGTCGCCGTTCTTCCGAGCGATGTTCTTATTGCCTATGAAAGAGCAAAGGGGGTACCCAGCAAAGGACAGGACTCTTGTTCGTAACAGGACTCTTGGACGAGTTCGTGTGAAATCGTGTGAAATATTCGGTTATATTTAACATTTTTTCTCCCCCGCGGGGGGATTTTCGAAATCATTTCGAAATTCATTATTGTTGTCGAATTCTCGAAATCATTTTGAAATTTCGTTTCATTCGTTGTCTTGTTCGTTTATCAGTACCAGTTTCGCGTGTCTGTCCGTTTTCCCCCGCTATATTACTCCTTTTCATGCAGTTTCACTCACAATGCCACCTAAGCGTGCGCGTGCGGCTGTCATGGTGCAGGAGCGCAACGACAATGAGGCTGTCAGCTCAAAAGACTGCCGTCTTGCATTGGGTGCTTCGCTTCTCATGCATCGCGTGATTGGCGAAGGCCTTGAAAGCAAAACACTGTTGCACAACGCGAAGGCCTTCAAGTACCGTTGCAGGGACGGAGCCAAGCTGATCTTCGTTCGCCTGCGTGAAATGCCGGAACACCGGGATGTTTCGGTGCTGTTCAACGATCGCAAGTTGATGGATCCTGTCCGGTAGGTTCCTTCGTGTGTTCATGATTACAAGTATTTCGTTGCAGCGTGAAAGAGGACAATGGAAACTACGTTGCGGTTCTTTGGGGGCGCTGCTACACAGTGGACAAGCAGACAGCGGCCTTGAAGTTCAAGGAAGGTTACAACCTCGCCAAGAACCACCATGCGCTTTATGAGCAGGACTTTGCTGTGAAGACAGCAGACGATATTTTCGTTCTCGCTGGGAACTTCATCCGATTCGACTGGAGTAAGGCCTTTGGGGATTACGAAGAAATCGAAGGATCAACAGCAAGCTCGGCTTTCCGGAATTCACCGGGAGATCAAGAATTTCCTTGCATGGCTAGTAAAGGCTTCGAAACCCCTTGCATCGATGGGAGCCCTGGTGACCAGAGAAGACGCTCGTCTGGATGAAGCGTTGAATACAATTCAGCGGATCACCGAACCGGTTAAGCTGAGGAAAATCTTGTCGTCTACACGGCAACGATTACTTGAGTGAGCTCTGTCGTCTTCATCTATCTTTAATGGTAATTTTAAGACTCCAAGAACGGGAATCCGTTGAGCGCGCCTCAGGTTCTAAGCGTGGACGGACCGTGAAGAGCTCGTCTATGGTTCCATCCTCGGACACAGATGATGAGAGACCACCTGGAGACGCAGAAAAGGAAAAAGGCGATGGCTCCGAAACTTCTAACGCTGACAAGGAAGATCCTGGATAATTAGTAAAAGGAAAACCGGCATCCGGCGATGGCTTCGTATCGTCTGACAGCGACGACGACAAGTCCAGAAGTTCGGACAGTTCTGACAGCAGTTCGAGTTCTGATTCGAGTTCTGGCAGCTCCAGTTCTGGCAGCTCCAGTTCGTCCTCTTCTTTGAAGCCTACCGGCGCCGCTGATGAACACCAGGAAGTTAAGAAGGCCTCCGTCAAGACGGTCACTTATACCGGAACAAGGAAGCGTGTGGCGAAGGTTGATCCCGCGGAAACACCGGTTATTGATGAGGTCAGTGCGGAGAATATCCGAGATATTCGAGATTTTTTCCCTATCACGCCGCGTGTATTCGCCGAAAAAGTTGATTACGAACTTCAAATTATCGGTACGACGCATCAAAAAAAAACAAGGTGGTCATACCGATATCCGCCGTTATTGCGTAATAACAAACTGATTTTAATAGTTGAATTTAACGTATGATTTCAGGCTAAGAAGAAGCGGACTCTACCACCCACCATAGGAAGACCAATCCGATCGGAAATGCCGGCACCAAAGGAAAACGCGGATCTTCCGGCAAAGCTTGTTGCTCCCAAGCGGATCCCCGGGGGGGGGGGAAAGAAGCAGGCTCTACCACCCACCATAGGAAGACCAATCCGCTCGGAAATGCCGGCCCCAAAGGAAACCGCGGAACTTCCGGCAAAGCGTGTTGCTCCCAAGCGAGCTCCTGCGAAGGCTTCCAAGAAGAAGTACATCGATCGTCCTCTTTCTGACTGCCCCTCGCCGGCTTGTAGGCAATTCGTGGAAGAAGGATCGCGCCTGGTTGCTCCGGGAGAGCGCTTAACCTGTGAGTTCTGTCAGCAGCACTGGCACAAGATCTGTTGCGTGAAGGCAAACCGTGGTCCGGCAGCTCGTACAACTCTTTGCACCCAAACAGGGTTCCTGTGCACTAACATGAGAATGCCGTGTCGGAAGGTCTCCTAAAATTGTTATGTTATTGTTTTAAAATGTGAAATTGTTGTTCTTCACATAAACTTGTTATTGTTATATCTTGTCACATATCCATATCCCGGGTAGGTTAATGAATGATCCCCGGGGATTCTGGAGTTGAATGAACGGATCAGTTTGAACCTGGTCGCATCGAGACCAAGCATTACGTCCCCCCGCGGGATATGGTGGTTCTGAGGAACTTGCTTATTTGCAAGTCATTTCAGGTGCAGAAGTGTGCAGCAGAAGTGTGCAGAATTGTGCTGTCGTCCTGTCACCCTCGCGGGCGATTCTACTATCCCCTTATTATTCATGGTAACAAGATTATTGATGGTAATCTCGGCAACAGTGTGGTAGGTTTATCAAGTAGCATAAACGGACCGATAACAATAATAACGTGTTAACAAAGCATATAACAAAAACGTCATCCCACTACCAGGTCTTCCGGTCGTACGTCGTGCAAATGGGGTTCATAAAATTGAGAGCTTTTGAAGCCTGCCATTGTGTCGCGGTACAGGGTCAGCATTTTCAAGTAACCACGCGAATACGTGTCGAGCATCGCTCGATCTTTGCGGATATCCGCAATTGACTTTTTCAAAAAGTAGGTTGAACGAGCCGTGTTCCTGAAATGATTGTCTTTCAATGAAATAAGATAAACAAGGGGTGCTTACAGATGAACATTCAACTGTGGGTTGTAGGTCACAGTCGAATCACGGCCTGTTCCTCTACGCGCAAGGGGCGCTTCGGAAAACTCATCCGTGCAGATGTCGGCGGATGAAAAATGCCTTATGCTGTGGCATTTGTTAAGCAAGGCCGTTGTTTCCGGATCTTCCAAGGAGATGACAGGCAGTTTCTCTGCAGTATAAGAGTTGATGACCTTCCTGCTCAAATTGGACCGAGCTGAATCTGAATTTTGGCTGGGAAACATATATCTCCCCAGGGGATTCATCTTTGCCCGGATCACCAAAAAGCGTCTTACAATCCTATCCATTTCCGGATGGGCGGAAACGAAATATGGATTTTTGGTTTTCGATTCCTCGACAACAATAACGCGACGATTGTCATCTCCTTCGCCAACCCAATCGCTTTTATCCCAATCGTTCAAGGTTAAATTATATATCCCTTCGCCGCGCGAAGCGTTGTGGAAGAGCCACATGCCCTCTATCAGGCTGAAATGAAGATATTATAACTTGCGTACGTCGAAACGATTGTACCCTTGCAGCCTGCCAAACAACTGCTTATGAGGCAACTCCAAATTGGTCGGATCTTCCGCTCCTTCAAAAAATTTGAGGATTGCTTCAACCCGAGCTTGCGCTCTTTCCGAACAGTAAAACAAGGCTCCGAGCTGAAATGTGGAATGTTATTTCCCCGTTCGCCATATTGAACGGATCCTACCAGCCCATCGGTGATCCCGGAAGCTTCCATAATCTCCTTTTTCCGGACGTTCCGATTGGAGCTGTGCGCTGAGGATACCTTGTTCAATTGTTTCCGCGTTTCGTTCAAGGCACGCGCTGTCCTGGTAAAGATTGGCACAATCTCAGGGGGTGCATCATCAGCCCGAGGCTTCTTGGCTGTATCCCAGAACCAGCCAGACATACAGCTTATAGCCTGGGTATCCTCCAGCTCCTTAAGAAGAGTGCTGGTGTAGTTGTACAGCAACCGTACCAGGGCTTTCGCGTAAAGCAAAGCATCGAGCTTCATGTACGAATGCAAGAAAAATATCTGGAAGGCAATAGATGAAGTACTGCATTATAGAGCTATCTTACTCCTACGAATATTTTCCGCAGTTGGCGTTTTCTGGCGCTGTCAACGCTCCGATCTCTCGTGGATTCACCAAGCACGCGTCGGGCTAATCGGTTGAGATTAAGGAATTCCGGCTTGGCGCACTCAGGATTCAGCAATTGGAGTGCTCTCCGTAACACCACGTTGTTCCCCCTAAATGAAGTTATAAGTCCCATTAAGTTATGCAATCGAAATGTTTTTCTCACCTTACGGACGACAGATTACGGTCCTCGATCTTGTTGATGTACGCCTTCCATTTTTTCTTGAGCTTAAGCTTATGGATCGTTGTCGCGTAGAACCCCGGAAGACGTAACTTTTTCAGTTTCTTAACCAGGGCTAAAGCCGGAGAATCCGTGGATGTGGGTGGCGGAGAAGAGAATCTTTGTATACAGTTCACAGGAGCATCCTCATCGCTGTCCAGGTCCGACAAGCGGTTTCGGTTGATCCTCTTCGGCTTCCTCCTTGTACCCTTCTTCTTTTTCTTCTTAGGAGCATCCTTCTTAGGCGAATTCGCGAGGTTTCTCTTCCGCTTCTTCGAAGCAGGCTGAGTTTCACATTCGTTAACCCTGGGGGGAATTCCTCCCGTGGGATGTGGCTCGCCCCTTTGGAGGCTCGGAAGCGAGACAGTAGTAGGAGGCCGCCGACGCGAGGAATGTTCAATACGTTCAGCCTCATCGCGGAAAGCTGTAGCATTCCACAATCGCCGCGTAGCAGCAATGTCTCGACCCACTTCTTCATCTTTCATTCCGCACCAGTAATCCCATACTAGCTCATCGTTAGGGAAAATGTGTTTGCAGGAAACCAACCTAGGCATAACACCATCAGCCTGAAATATTTAAATTAACTGTAATGCCTAAGCTTAAATTGGACTAACCTTTTCCAGTGCGCAGTTTGCGAGCGATTTGGGCATTTAATTGCACATCGCCCCCATTGGTACTGCAGCTCTGAGCACAGGTGTGCCTTCACGGATCTCCGCTACATCAGGGAACAACACCTTGGTTTTGCTTATAACCAATGTGAAGAACGATCCGTCCGGGTTTTCCAAGGATTCCACTTTGTTGGTCATCGCCTCGACTTCCTGAGGTGTTCCAGTAAAGATGAAACCTTCATAATCCATCAAAAAGGTGCCTTTGGGTATATGAGTTGTAGCATAAACACCATTTCCTTTTGCAGTCCACGTAGGGCGTATCTCGAATCTCCCCTCAAGGGATGTGACACTCTGAAATACATTGAGAGTATGACACACAATGCTGGCGTAGACTTACGCGGGTTATTCCCTGTGATACATAGGGTTTGGGGTGTCCTGTTGAAGACGTCCGTACAATGTCAGTCTTTGCGCAGTTCACAGGCTGCTTCCCAAAATAAGACAATAATGTGGGCTGCACCATTCTGCAAATAGCATATACATCACAACCACACGAAGGAAACTAATTGGAAAAGGAAACAATTTTAACGAGAATTACAACCACAAAGGGAAATCCCGCTGATCCCCAGGGGGAATCAATTATAATCGCGGAGAATAGCAAGAAAATTTTTTCCCACTTCTCCATCCCCTGGGGTAAGGCATGAGTGCAATGGCAAGTAATCGTCTCAAGACCGAGCATTACAACCGCTAGCAATCCCCGGGGATTATCCCTAATCAATTAACAATCACGTTTCCATCCCCAGGGGGATCATCTCATCCCGGGGGGATCATCGGAATACTACAACATGCAAATCTTATTGACACAAGCCACATTTATTGAATTATGGCCATATAATTAATTACTGGGATTCCAAGCATGATGGCAGTCCACCCATTGCGCAGCAGAATACATCCTGCGAAGGAGCCGGAGTCCGGCGGGTCACCTTCTGTCCTTGAGGTGTGATTCGGCAGCACATGGTGTGCCATGCACGACCACAGTATTTGCAGCACAAACTCTCGCTGGGCTTGATCACACGACCACGGTTTGCACAGGTTGGGGCGGGACACAGCGACATCGCTGAGGAGGAGGGTGAGCTTGTGACTTGCGAGCTGGAAGGCTCCTGATCAGTGTGGACTTTTGAAGGGCTGCTAAGTTCTCCTGTGGTCTTTCCGGAATTCCGAGATGAACTGACGGAGACAGAAGTTTCCGACGGTTTCTGAAGATAAGAAATTGAATTGAATGTAACGACAGTAAGTATAACCTGGGCCGTGACCTTCTTCGTAGCGTATGGACGGCGCTTTCCGCAGCGCATCCATTCAGGCGTGGTTAAGCGCGGATCGCCCCTGACCTTCACCACATGCTTCTCAGCAACAGGCGGCTTTTCCGCAGCAGACGGCTTTCCCGCTTCGGCGGCGTTCGCAACCGCCGTTCGCTTCTTGCGACCAGTTTCGGCCTTACCACGACGCTTAACATGGTGCGCCTTCTTTCGCGCAGCAGCTTCGCGCTCCACCAAGTCATCATCGCTGGTGAGAAGATCAACGCTGAGTCTCGGCTGATCCGTGACCAACGGTTCCGGCTCCTCCGGCTGTTCCTCGATCAATGGAGGTGCCTCCTGATTAACGGTGACTTCATCAGAACTGCGGTTCGGTCTGGCACGGCGTTTCCGCTTCGGCTTTTGTGCAATTTCCAGCAAGCTGAAATAACAATTCTTAAGCAAGTTTTGGGAACAACAACGACTTACGAGGCATGGTGCTCCTGGACAGCTGTTACGAGCTTCCTTGCTGAGAACGTGGCCGAAAACATCGTAGATCTCCGATGCGCGCTCCAACCATTCCACGTAGTTGTTGAGAATTAATCTCGCCGGTGTAGTGAGAAGGGGGGGGGTACGACCTTGCCCGCCAACTGATCGGTCGACATCTTAATCTTCAACAACTTTGACCAATTCAGGTTCGAGAAGTACCCGGAGGCAACAAATATCGAGTCCGATTCAATCGCCTTGGTCTTCTCAACGGAGTAGCTGCGATTCCAAAGCGTTGCAACGACGTTGTCACCGCTGGGAGAAAGACTATAATCGAAATTCATCCCAATTCCAATCTTTTTGACTTACCGGACGTGGTCCACCAGCTTCTTGTCCGAGAACAATGTCTTGACGGGCTCCAAACGAGGGATCT
Organism: Steinernema feltiae; assembly: GCA_007213375.1. Lineage (NCBI taxonomy): Eukaryota > Metazoa > Nematoda > Chromadorea > Rhabditida > Steinernematidae > Steinernema > Steinernema feltiae. Next base: position 10,615 of record MQUG01003708.1, on the reverse strand, counting down.
GCCCGAGTAGATGGACGAAGACTTTCGCGTTTTCGCGGGAGCATTGTCGGTTTTCGCCGACAAACTCTTCCAGGTCCGTTGTTCCTTCGAAACCGACAAAATACGGTTGGCATTCCGAACCTTCCGGGTCGTCCATCAGCATCCTATGCATGAGCAGGGAGGCTGCAGCTGCCATACGGTACCGTTTGGGGTCCACGGCATCTCCCATCTTCTTCGATCTTCGAAGCTTGTGAGCGAGGGGGGGCAGGCGACGGAGGTGAGCCCGGGGGCTGAGGAATGGATCCCCGGGGATTCGATAGTTTATTGATAATTGCAAATATTTAAAAGTAAAGTTCTACAGAGGGCACATCGCTTCTGCACAATCGTCGCTTCTCCATTCCTCAGCCCCCGGGGGGCGTTGTCCAATCCCGCGGGATTGTCCCCACCATGTTTTTATCAGTTTGGACCATTCATTGTACGAGGGTAAGATCCCCCTACCCTACATTCCGTCGATTTGTTAACTCCCCCTCGGGGATACGAACTTTGATTATTTGCAAGCATTTCAGAATGCAGAAGTGTGCACCTTTTGAGAAGAGAACTCCCGAATCCCTGGGGATCTTGCAGCCTGCCAAACAACTGCTTATGAGGCAACTCCAAATTGTTCGGATCTTCCGCTCCTTCAAAAAATTTGAGGATTGCCACTCTTTCCGAACAGTAAAACAAGGCTCCGAGCTGAAATGTGGAATGTCATTTCCCTTTTGTCATATTGAACGGATCCTACCAGCCCACAATCTCGGTGTTGCATCATCCCGAGGCTTCTTGGCTGTTTCCTATAACCATCCGGACAAACTGCTTATAGCCTGGGTATCCTCCAGCTCCTTAAGATGGGTGCTCTATCTGCGTTTTGAAGAAGGCAGTTGCTGAGATCCGCAAAGACCGAGCAACGCTCAATGATTATTCGCGAGGATACATCAAGATGCTGATGATGTTCCGAGACGCAATGGCCGGCTTCAAGAGCTCAAAATTTTACCAACCGCACCTGCACGATGTAAGACCGGAAGATCTGGTAGTAGGATAACGTTGTTATCTCGTTTGTTATCGTTGTTATCGGTCTATGTTTGTTGATATAAACCTACCTTACTGTTGCTGTGTTTACGATCAATAATCAATTACTATCGTATCCCCATGGAGGGCAGTACAATCCCATGGGATCCCGCGGGGGAGACAGTCCATTTCCCCAGGGTATATTGAGATCAAACAGAAGCACCAATTCAGTATTGTTTATGTAACAATATAACAACAACAACTATAACAACTTTATGCGAAGACATCAAAACAAAATTTAGGAGACACGACGACACTGGCATTGCAGAGAGTAGCACGAGCATTTGGCCTACGGCCGCTAATCTTCTTGCGACAAAACGTATGCCAGTTGACAGAACGCGCATAATGGTCGCTGTCCCATTTCAACTTGACGGGTTCCTTCTTCCACAAATTTCTTGCAGGCCGGCCCGGGACAATCAGTTACTGGATACTGGTTCTCAGTTGTTAGGTCCTTCTTCTTTGAAGCCTTCGCAGGAGATCCCTTGGGTGCAACAAGCTTTGCCGGTGTTTCCTCGACAACAGTAGTTTGTTGCGCCGGCATTTCCGAGCGGATTGGTTTCAATATGGTGGGGGTTGAGCCCGCTTTTTCTTCGGAGGTCCTTGTTCTGGTGACGACGGAGTTTCATCCTTTTGAGGCTAAAATCCGTACGTTAAATTCAACTATTAAAAGCAAGATTGTTATTATGCGATATCGTCGGTTATCGGCATAACCACCTTGTGTTCGATGGCGCGTACCGATCCTTTAAAGATCGAAATCGACACTTTTGGCGATAACACGCGGCTTGGTAGGAAAAAATTCTCAAATATCGCGGATATTCTTCGCACTGACCTCATCAATATCCGGTGTTTCCGTGGGCATCTTGACCAAAACCTTCGGTACAACTTCGTTCTTGTCCTTGAGCCTTAAAATTACACTACCATTAAAGGTACATGAAGACGACTGAGCTTACTCCAGTTGACGATTGCGAACAGCCAATTCAAGCTTCTTCAGGTTTTCCGGTGCAGAGATCTGCTGAACTGCATTCAACGCGTCATCCAGACGAGCGTCTTCTCTGGTAACCGGGGCTCCCATCGATGCAAGGGTTTCGAAGCTTCTGCCAGCCATGAAACGAATTTCTTGACCAGCCGGATTCCGGCTTGGTGATCGTTGGACGGGGCATTGCCTTCGATTTCTTCGTCCCCAAGGGCTTCATCCCAAGCGAATCGGATGAAGTTCCCAGCGAGAACGAAAATATCGTTTGCTGTCTTCACAACAAAATTCTTCTCACAAAGCGCCTCACCATTCTCGGCGAGGGTGTAACCATCCTTGAATTTCAAGGCCGCTTTCTGCTTGTCTACTGTGTAGCAGCGGCCCCAAAGAACCGCCACAAATTTCCCGTTTTCCTCTTTCACGCTGCAACGAAATACTTTTAATTATGAACACACGGGGGAACCTACTGGACTTTGTCCATCAACTTGCGATCGTTGAACAGCACCGAAACATCCCGGTGTTCCGGCATTTCACGCAGCCGAGTGAAGATCAGCTTGGCTCCCTCTCTGCAACGGTACTTGAAGGCTTTCGCGTCGTTCCCGAAGACCTCAAAGGCCCTGTCAAAGCCCTCGCCAATTACGCGATGCATAAGAAGCGAAGCACCCAAAGCAAGGCGGCAGTCCTTGGAGTTGACCACGGGCTTCTCCGGTTGATTATCCGGAATCTCCGGAATCTTCTTAGGCCGCTTAGCTGGCATGGCTGTGTCCTCAGCTGACATGGTTGTGTTGAAGGATTCCTGCAAGATGAGCTAAGAAGGAAGGCGACAGAAATAACCGACCGCGCACGGACCAACCGACGTCAACGAATGAGTTGAAGCTCGCGAATAAATGAAAGGACAAAAAAAAACAGTTCCTCGGGGGAAGCGCAGACAATGGACAACACGAATAAATAACACATAACGAAGAGTGAATTACGACGAACACGCGCCGTTTAGCGGCCAACCAACCGCCGTGGCCTAATGATACTCAGCCTGCCATCGTGGTAGGGCAATCGTTCCGGGACCCACGTGGCGTACATAACACGTCCCCCCACTTTGTCGACTTCTTTTCTTCCAAAGTCGCCTTTCTCGGCTGGCGCTTCTTAGACATGTGCTGTGCTTGCCTTGCTGTCCTTGGGTGACGTTAGCGTCGAGTCCATCCAACAAGCTACTGAACAAGTTGTGATGCTCTTCCTGCATCTCAGTCCCCCAAGGGGAAACGCGCAGACAATAGACCACGAATAAATAATGCGCTCACCTTTCCCCTTTGAGGAGAAAAAATGTTAAATATGCCCGAATACGAATACTACATTTTTCGATTTTACCGCGAGAGGGAGCGTTCCAATATTTCACATTTTTTACCCCATGGGGGAATAAAGCGCGTTTCATATATGTTACGACTCGAGGCGGAGAACGTAACGCGGTGGTTTAGGGTCAACCTCAAATATGAAACCGTTTATGTTAAAACAAGCATAACTACACGTAACAATCATTACATAACGAAGAGTGAATTACGAACACGCGCCGATTAGCGGCCAACCAATCGCCGTGGCCTAATGATACTCAGCCTGCCATCGCGGCAGGGCAATCGTTCCGGGACCCAAGTGCCATACGTAACACGTCCCCCACTTCGCAAGACTTTGTCTTCGAAGTACCAACTTCTTCATGACCATCCGGCGGTCGGAACGCTTCCAGTCCACGCCAGTTGGGCGCACTCGGGCGCGGTGGTTCGTTGCATCTTGGTCCACGATCCTTGCTGCCTGGTCTGATCCGCACAGTGCGAACTTTGTACACTGGCTTTGTCGATTTATTTTCTTCCGAAATCGCCTTTCGTGCGGCAATGAAAAGCCCCGTCGACCTTCTGGCGTCAGAGTTGCGCGGAGCATTTCTCCTAGGCCTTTGAGTCGATCACCAGGTTCCATCGCTGAAATGAAGTCGAATATAAAATATAAAGTAACTACTGCAATCAACAAGAAGGGAAAAAAATTCTTCCCCCGTGGGATCTGGAGTTGGTTCTGACCCCACGGGACAAAACATATTTCCCCCGGGATATGAAGTTGACAACCCCGGGGATCCAACCCTGTAATTATATAACTCAAGGGAGGGATCTGATCCCACGGGATAAATCATCTGCCCCCGAGTGATATGGAGTTGGTTGGGGGGGGGGGGCGTTGTCCAATCCCGCGGGATTTCCCCGATGAACCGATCAGTTTGGACGATTGTGCAGAAGCGATGGTGCCTTCTGGAGATCTTCACTTTTAAATATTTGCAATTATCAATCAACTATCGAATCCCCGGAGATCCAATACACCCGCAGGGGAGACAGTCCAATCTCCCTGTTTGTCTGAATCTCTTCGGACCATTGCATGCGAGTATTACAATTACGTCGCGTTGTATAAAACTGATTTCGAAATCAAACAAGCGTGGGCGCGGATCTACGCTGCCAGCTCCGTCACTGGAGCTATTCACGTCGATGGTGGTAGCAATGTGTAATATTACCACAAATTTTACATTTTTCTTCCATTATTTCACATTTTTTCACCCCCTCTGTGGACATAAGGAACCACCCCCGGCGGGATAACAAATAAATGCTGGCTCTCGCAACGATATCCTCGGTCAACTTTGGGTTGATGGTGTCCTGGTTGCGGGCAAGCTGTAACAAATCTATGCTCGCGTGATGTTGTAATCTTGTAATTCCACTAATTCCACTAATCTTGTAATTCCAGCATTATGTCGCTGGTAATTGCCGTGACATTGCCATATTTTTGTGCGAAGGAGAGCAAGTGGACGGATTTCCGGTCAGATGGTCATCTCACAATGGGATGCTGTGGTCGGTGTCCGGCAAGTACATAGACCGGATGAACCGGGGGAACGCCCTGCAGATCACGGATGTAACGATTGCAGTTATACCGGCCGTGGACAACCAGACGCTCATGTGGTCGATAAGGGCGACAGGGGAGTACGTGGCGTACGCATCTGGAGTTCGGATGCAGAACCACTATCCGGTATGTTTTGTTAGTGGGCTTTTTTAAGCATTCATTTCAGTGGCATAAACAAATGGACTTCGCGTCCAACAAGACTACGCTGACAAGCCATCTCGTTTGGTTGGCCAACCGTGCGCACAAAGGATTTGCGCGAGAGCCCGCGTGGAAGCTTCAAGCTCAACATCAACATCAAGGCGTTTGTATGCCATCACGTGGATCTGAAAGATCCAAAGAATCTGATGATATCTGGAGGTCCAGAAGACGCCGCTCCTCTGAAGATCGAATCGTCCACATTATGGGTCTCAAAAGAGAAGCTCATGACGGCGTCGCCGTTCTTCCGGGCATTGTTTTCCTGGCCTATGAAAGAGCAAAATTCTGGATCCTATGAGTTGAAGGAAGTCAAGCTGGGCAAATTTTTTCACCTCATTGGTTTCTTATATGGTTTGAAGTTATCAGTTACCGGTAGGCCTATCGTGCACAGCATATTCAAATGTTGTGTTTTCAGACAAAACGGTGATTTATCTCCTGTAACTTTCGGACTACTTTTTGTGTGAAGAGATTTTCGAAAAAGCGCAGATGCATTTCTCAGAACCGCAATTTTTGACACCGGCGAATGGACTTATCGTTGCTAGTGCGATGAGCACGAAACAGAGACCTCCTGGAATGCTAGGAAAATTATGCCAAATGGGGCGTCAGCTGGGATGACCTGCATGTCGTAACCAATCGCCTGAAGTACCTGCAAGTTAAAAGGCGACCCTAATTGTTAACGCTGTTGTTATTATTGTTAACTCTGTTGTTATTGTTGTTGATGCCATGTTTCTTTTTATTGCCATCTTGTTACACGGAATAAAACCCTGCGTTTTGAAGCGATCATCTTGATCACCTATATTTGGTACGACCCGGCAGGAACATTATTAGTGTTTTCGTTTCGGTGCTTTGGAAGTCTAGACATATCATTGTGTTGTGCTTCCGTATTGTAACTAATCGTGTCGTACGCAACTGCAGCGAGCGGTCTGTTCTTCTTGTCATCAACGACATGTAGTAGCTGGTTTTATTTCAGTCAGATACTAGCCGTACTAACCGTTATGGATGTCTGTGCGAAGATTTTCCGATCGCTGCCGCAAGTCGAACAAGGCGAGCCATGGGTTGAGGAGCTGATGTCGAGATTCCAGGCGCGCCATCCCTTCACGTTGCGAGGCTACTGCCTGCGGAGTCTCCGCGATCTCGGGCGCTTTGTCAGTAGACTGCTGAGCGCGTTGCCTTTGTCGAAGACTACGAACGCATCCGCATTCAATGCGAAAGCGATAAGGCTGAATACACCGAGCGGATTATCCGGTTCGAAAAACGTCGTGCGGAGGACAAGCGGAAGTATCTTCTCCGCTACAAGGCCCAACAACTGCTCCGTGCTGAACAAAGCGAGGACAGCGAAGATGATCGGCGCCGTGAAGAAGAGGAACGAGCTGACGAAGAGCTGCGCTTTGAAGAAGAGGAGCGCCTTGTACTGCGCCTTCAAGAAGAGCAGCGTCGTGACCTACACAGCCAGCAAGCGGAACTCCAAGCAATCGTAACCTTACCTGCATCAATCCGTCTTCGCGGTGATGCAGCCTTTTGGGAAGCCGTCCGCAGAGTCTATCAACACGGAGGACGCGCTCCTGGTTTTGGATTCCGCCAGCAGACGACCCGTTTGGAAATACGTTTGGACATTCTGTGGTAATATTTTTTTTTTTCATTTTTTGTTCGTCTTAGGCAGAAACCAGCAAAAGCCAGATATTAAAATAGTGTTTGAGTACAAGACATATTACTTGGACTCAAAGAGTTTCCTCCCAGAGTTGCACGTCAGTGGCGTCAGAGAAATTTGATAAGGGTCATCAATGCCGCTCGAGATCAGATGCAGCAAGCAACCTCGGAGCGCATTTAGCAAAGACCTCCAATGGAGGTGTATGAAGGATATATAGAAGATGCATACAGTCCCGCCATCTTTTTATATTTTTTGCATCATTATGATCACAACAAGCAGCAGCGATAAACGCGTTTTTGCGACGAGCTTTTCCATAATTCACCATCAGTTTCAAAATCGTGATTAGACGAATTAGACCTACGAGATCATGGTCGAGTTAGACGTAAAAAGTATTTGCTAATTTCCTCAATTCACCAAACATTCGGCAGTCTGGCACTGAATGAACGAATCGGGAATAGTGTTTGAGTACATATTACTCAAAGAGTTTACTGTTTGACTTTCGATTTAAGTTTATGCTTTGTGATCTTGACTGCATGACGCATGAGGCGACAAAAACAAAACAGGTTTGCATTTGCACAGCGGCAAATCCGTCCGCGGTCATCAAAAGAAAGCCAAACAGGCAATTTGCGTCTCAGACGAATCAGTTTTAATCTATCTGAGACAGTCGATCGTCTGTGGTCTCGTGGTGTAGTGGTTATCACATCTGTCTAACACACAGAAGGCCGGCGGTTCGAGCCCGCCCGAGATCAGTTAAATTTTTGTTTTATGTGTGATTGTTTTCCTCTCTTTTTGTTGTTGTTTACATCAAAAACAAGATTACAAAGAATCAAAACCAACAGCAATGCCAAAAGATGATTTGCCGCCAGCAGGGGTCGAACCTGCCACCTTGGGCTTATTAGACCCACGCTCTAACCGACTGAGCTATGGCGGCACAGCGCAACAATGGCGGCGAATCGATGATAATATACCGAGTTGGCCATAAAAAAGTGTTCAAGGACGAAAAGCGTCGGGCAAATGATGACAAGCGGTCATCATACGGCAGTGCGTACTACTACAACCCGCAATTTGTTGCTCGGAACGGTGATTACATCCGAAAACTTCTTCTGGGAAGGAAAAAGTCTTTGAGTACAAATAACATTCCCTGGACTCAAAGACTTTTCCTCTTCAAGTGCTTCTGGGCTATTTTAATGCCAAAGAACCGGCCACGTCACTGACCGGCAAACAGCTCCAGCTCCGGCCTCCGTTCTGCGCCGCCTCAAGTGGCGCGAATTGAGTGAAAAGAGGGTGAAAGGCGTCTGTCGACAAGCGGGAAAATGATGACGCACGACGTCTGCCGGCACTTTAGTCGGGGGAGCGGTTATCATGTGATACTGCAACCCGCAATTTTGTTGCTCGGAACGGTGATTTCAACCGAAGACTTCTTCTGATAAGGAAAGTCTTTGAGTCTAAACAACGTTACCATGACTCAAAGACTTTTCCTCAGGGATGTTTTAATGCCAAAGAACCGGCCATGTCACTGACCGCCAAACAACATTTTTTGTTTCTCTGGTCGCAATCTGCCGAAATATTTGAATTCAACGGTCGTTTGAAAACCATCTCAGGTCGCGAACAAACGCTCAGGTCATCAAAATGAAGCGAAGCGGATGGAATTAGGCGAAAAACAGCCAGCTTCACTAATGTACGGTCAGTGCCACAAACCTACAATCTTGTTGCAACCGCAATTGAGCCGACAAATCCTAACAAGAAAAGTCTTTGAGTCCGTGTTTAGAACATTTGTTTAGACTCAAAGACTTTTGCGGAACCACAAAGATTCTCGATTCCCACATTCAGGTTTACGCGGTTTGCTCCCATCTTACAATTTTGATCTTAATGTCGGAATTTGACCCAAAAAAGCGTTCGCGGAGCGCAGCAGCATCAGTTATCCAAAAATACGCATTCAAATATTGAAAAATCGGGTCCTGCCGCGATTACATCAAACCGTAGTTAAAAAATTGTCTTGTTGTTTGGCAAGTTACTTTCGCCTAATTTCTGGTTATCTTTGCCACTCCTTTCGAAATTTATTCGAGTTTTTCGCTGTATTCTTGAATGATGGTTAAATTGATGATCTGTTTCAGTTACAAAATGGAATTTGTTGATTTGAGCACCGCTTCTCAACTTGACAACATGGTTGTCGTCGTCCTCATTGAGACGTCTGACATGCCCGAAGCACAGGACTACTCAATCCAGCTGGATTGGGAACTGGAAGTCACTTCATCGGCTCGCCAGGACTTTGTGGATTGCACCAAAGAAGAGGCCGCTGCTCCTGAAGAAAAGACTCGGACTGGTGTGTTCGATTGCTTCACTCCGGAATTGTTGATCAATGGATTTGAGTGGTTAGTTCACTTCATCAATTATAGTTTTAGCACCACGCTTTTAGGTCATTCATTGATCAAGAAAAACCAAAAATCGCCTGTCGACCCCTTTCGCAGGGCTCTGGGGTACGGTGGCTCGCATCGTCTGCTCATATGAGGACGCCCCAGATGTGGAGGTCACTGTGCAGTTTGACAACTCTTACTGCAACCACTATTTGGCTCCCACACCAATTCAAGTGCGGGTCGAAGTGCAAAAGTATGTTTTTGTAGCAATTTTTCATAAAATTGACATTTGCATTCTAGGAGTTACTGCATTGACGCCACAACGCCATGCAACGAATTGGTTGGAAGCAATTCCGATGCCGTTGGCCTGGACTTGTGTGGGTATATGTTCTTCTGCTCGAAAGAAGTAAGACGATTCGATTTGTTGGCTCTCCAATGTGTGATTTTGTGACTCTTTTAGACTCTTTCGAACAGTTCGAAATTTTTCGAAGAGCTCTTTAAAGATGAGCAAGACGTTTACAGCCTGGACTATGTTGATCTGTTTGATCTCATGCACTTTTTGGCGGTTATTCACAAGAGGAACAATCGCATCGACAGTGAGTTACTTGTTTATCGGACATTTGCCTACTCTGTGCGCATTTTAGAGCGGACGGTGCACCGTCTTCATCGAATGGCGATTCGTTATCAATCTGATGAACTTGTCAAAAGGTGCCAGGCTGTACGCGAAGCTCAAGCTGCCGAGGAAGCAAAGCTCGTGCAGGAAGCCCAGGACTAGTGGATAATTTATTATCATTTGTTTTTTAATTTATCAACTGTTTTATTAAATGTGGCAACAATAATGCGGTTAAATCCAATCATCAAAGGAGAGCGTTAGAGACCGATTTGAGTGAAAATGAATAGACTGTTGAACATTCTCAGAGATTGGCCGATGTCGGTTGAGATGACGTTCGCACCTCTACAGTGCTCTTTCCTCTTCTCTACTGCCGAGTGTGAAATTCAGTGCAACTCTCCGCGTGCAAACAGCCTATCTCCTTCGTTCGATATCAGGGTTGAAATGGCCGGCAGTCAGTGCACGAGTGATATTCGGGAATTGAGATGAACATCAACGAACTCGATGTTCTCGCTGCCAGATTCGCATGCACTTTGCTGGTACACTGCTCAGCTGATACGGTATCGGCGTTCCCATCCAGCTCCGGCCTCCGTTCTGCGCCGCATCAAGTGGCGCGAATTGAGTGAAAAGAGGGTGAAAAGCGTCTGCCGGCGAGCGGGCAAATCATGACGCACTTTCTTATACAAATCGGGCGGAGCGGTCATCGTTCGGCATTTTGTACTACTACAACCCGCAATTTTGTTGCTCGGAACGGTGATTTCAACCGAAAAACTTCTTCTGATAAGGCAAAGTCTTTGAGTACAAATAACATTCCCTGGACTCAAAGACTTTTCCTCTTC